>VXBT01009028.1:957009-1000440 GCA_013400235.1 Oriolus oriolus
AAAAAAAAAAAAGAATAAAAGTTAATAAAGATCTCAATTTTATGTGATGTGTTTGTAGCTAAAATAACTGAAGCTGGTTTCCTTCCAAGTCTTAAAGATTTTTGAGGCCAGTCTGTGCACAGGGAACTTCTGCGGTATTGCACAGAGGGGCCTCAGAGGAATTGGCACGTGAGCCAAGAAAAGACAGAGTGGCATAGGAAGAATAATGTATTTCTGGTGGTGACAACGTTCAGTGCACTATGAAAAGAGACTCACATAATAAACACATCATCCCAAAGCTCCAGAGCCCAATCCAGACTTGGTGCCACTGTTACCTGGCTAACTGGAGGCAAGTGAAGTGGATTATCTGCCCAGGCAAATGTTCTGCAGGTTTGGTTTGAGGAAATAATACGCAGGAAACCTTCAGAAGGGGCACACCTTTTCCAAGCACAGTGCACAAGTCAGGTTTGGAACAGAGGGTAAGAAAGGCTTGAAGTGAAAAATTTTAAATTAAAAATTTTAATTTATTAGTGAAATGGAGCCAGAAGTGATGTTCACAGCCCACATTTTACCACTAGCTTTAACCGGTCACAGATGCAACTACTGATTGCTATTAAATTAATTCTGTTGATGAGTCCTTCACTATGCATCTTACAGTCCTCTTTTCCCCTCCATGGCGCTTTGCTAAATTTTTTGTTCTCAATGCCTGAATGGAGCATTTATCTACAACAGGACCATGGTCTTGAGTGGGACAGGGAGCTGCTTCCACCTGGCACATAATACACAGACAGGACAAGTGAGAGGCAGCAGTGATAAGAACAGTGCATCTTCACAACATCCACTCTATGTATGACATAAATGAATACATCAGATTATTCTTTAAATAGCCTGCTCTAAAATTAGATAAGTAAGGCTGCCACGTAACACTCATACTAATGGAATTGGGAGAGCTGGATATCAAGAGCAGACGGTGTTGAGAAAATTCTCTGCCTTGAAAATGTTAATTCATTTAATTGCCACTAATTGTACATAGCATCAGTGCAAATTCAAACACGAGAACTGAACAAGCAGTTCTAAGCCTGACCTTTGCCAGGTAAAACCCTCAGTTTAAGAAAAATCTATCTCAGCATCAGTGAATGTATTGTCTTTTGTGCTCACCTAGCCTTCCAAAGCACGCTGCAGGTGTGCAGACAAGCCCAATACCAAGATAAACATCCCTCAAAGTCACCTCAAACAAAGTGCAATTTCTGTGGCACACACAACAGTTCTAAGCCAAATCTTCCATCACCTTATTCCTCAACTGCACGATTGTGAACTTGCAGCAAACCTGATGGTGTCTTAAAATGGCCAGAGAAGTACCTGAACACCTTTCTATCCACTCCTCTAAACCACAGTAAATCCTGTAAGAGATATTTCAGTTTTATGGTTGGACTTTTCCAACCTAATGAGTCTATAAAAAATTCTTACCCCAATGGGATTCTGGGGTGCAAAGAAGAGGGAAGACAAGACCCCTTTGTTTTATGGAATGAAAAAGCTAGATCTGATAGCCAAGAAGACACTAAACAGTGCCATGATGGACACAATTTGGTATGCTAGAGGAAAATTGCTTACTCTTTTGGGAATTTATTGTCACAAGCCAGCTGCTTATACTGGATTAGAAAGGGAATTAGAAAATACACAACCCAATTAAAAAGTAATGTTTGTTTGTTTGCTTCTTGCAGTTCTTTTGCTCTTTCATACTAATTCCTTCTCTTTTTCATTTTTACTTAATTCAATATTAATATTCACAAATAAATCCCAAGATCCATGTCTTTTCAAAATGCCTCTAGCATTTTTCACGCCATGGCCTGATCCTGCAGCTGTAAATGGAGCTGCTCCAGCTTCCCTCAGCTCAGGATAGAGCCCCAAGCACTCCCCACGCAGGACTTCAGTGGGAGACGACCTTGGAAGGCAGTAACCTTTCCATACCATCAAACCAAAATGAAAAGGTGCCCCAGCCTTTCGGACACCGAAACGAATCAATATCACTTTACACAGATTTATAGCAAAGCTGAGGGAAGGATCATGCTGAAGGCGAAACAGAAGAGGAATTTTTCTCCATGTGTTGGCAAAGGTTGGAAATGGAGCTGGCACGTAACAAATGCTGGTAGTTAACTCTACTACCCTCTAGAATGGTCCATTAAAATAACAAGGACAGTAACAGGTGATATTTTAAAGTAGCACTGAAATTCCAGCAAACTAGAACTGACTGTAAATACCCGCACAGACTTTAAACAATACCCATCTCAGATTTACCAGATTGGAGGGTAAATTCCCATTTTCCATCAAAGTAGAGCAAAATTAAAGTACTCAACTCCTTAGACCTATGAATTCTCTGTTGCTTTTAGAAGTAAAAAAGTTTTTAAAGACGCAAAGGTCTTCCTTGTTGAAGAGAAGAAAGAAATACAGTAATTTATTACGTTCCTTTAAAGACTGTGAGAAAATTTCAGATAGAAAGCTTGTGGCACTCTGTTTTTACTTTTATGAGACAACTCACGTGATTAGAAAAGAAACACAAACGTTCTGTACTGAGCTGAAAGAAAAACTTAAAATAAGACAAGAAGAAATGAGAAAAAGAAAACCCTCCAAAATGATGGTCTAGAAAATTCCATTAGTCTTCAGATGAATAAGTGCATCCCATTGTCACATCTGACACTCTGAATGGTTCCAATCCTGATAACTTCTCATTTTTGGAAGCAAAGCTTGTACAGAACAAGGAATCATTCAACATCTACGTATTTGCAAGTCCCATTTTTTGTGCCATTTCTGCTGTCGTCCCCCAGCGGAGCCACCTGGCTGCAAAGGGGCTCTGCTGGAGCCCTGCAGCACCCTCAGCTGCACTCTGGTGAGCTTTCCAGGGCAAGGCATTTGAATTTTAAATTGCAGAGTTCCCTCCATCTTTCAAGTTATTCTTGTTTGATGCTTAAAGCCAGGAAAGTCAATTGAAACTTAATTCTCTTCTTCTTTGATTTATAGCAGCTGTAGATTAAGAGGCTGATTTGGGACAGATTCAATTGTTTCCTCACTGAAAAAAAACCCCTAAGAGCTTTTCTAAAGGTTTGCACCTTGAATAATGGTTGTGTGTGTTTTATTGTATTACACCACTATATTTTATTAGAAAGCATTAGTCAGCCCTTATTTCCTGGAATTTCACTGTGGCCTGTTCATGTGTTGTCGGAACATGGGAGTGACTGAGCAGCACTCTGTGCTCAGGACACGTGGGGATGAGGGGCTTGGCCAACCTGGGATTTCATCCACTGAAAAACAGACTTCAGGCACCCCAAAACAAGCCACATGAATTTACTGCAGCTGTTAGCCGGATTTTTTTTCAAATAAACTTTAAAAGGGTAGCTTTGTTTCAAAATTTTCACATTTTTCCACACTTTCAAGTTCTACATTTCTAAATGATGCGCTGACATGAAGTGGACCAATTCTGACCCTGAAGAACTTTCAGTTTTATATACATATATATATATATTAGTGAAAAAGCTTAAATAATTCATTTTGGTCTGGATATTTCTCTTTACCAATGTTTTGATTTCACCAACAAAGGAACAAACAAGCCAATTATTTGTATATCTCCATTCTCCTTAGTGAAGCCCTCCCTTTTCAAGTTTACAGGAGACAGCATGCTTCAAAACAACCCACTCTGATCTGGGGCTTAGAGAAAAAGATGTTTAGTTCATATAAATCAATATACCCTCAGTGAGGAACATGAAACTGTGCTTTCATGCCAGGCCAGCAACCTACCTGGTTTTACTATCTCAATTCGGAGTAACTTTTTTGTTTGAAAATACATGTGTTTCATCACTCAAAAATATTCAGTTTATAAAATATTTTGATTACAGAAAACATTAATGATGTATTTCCCTAAAATATGTGCATTGAAATGCACAAAGTACTGGAAGACGGGGACATGCTGTACAAAAAATAGGACCTCTTGACAAAAGAGGAATGCTTTGAAAAGATAAAGGGAAGATCAATATGTTCCATCTTTACAGGCTCTCATCTTGTATTCTCCTGCAGTCTCAAGTCAAAGCCTACTTTTGTCTGCAGTCTGACAAAGAGTATCGGTGTTATGAAAGGTACAGCAGTTCCTTCTTTATGCTCCCTGATAACTCGTCATTTACAATCAGCCTGAGATTCAAAACAGCTTTTGCTTTACCTGCCTGGCTCCCTTTGTGGAGCAGCTCACGCCCAGCTGCAGCGTGGAACCGTGGTTCCCTGCAAGGCTGTTCCTTTGTCTGGTCCCTCCCTACAGAAGCTGTCTCAGTCCCTTGCCAACAATGGCCAGAGCAGAAAGCTGGGGGAAGAATAAACCTGTTTATCTGATGTACCAGGGACTGCCATAACTCACAGCTGTGCCACGCACTGAATGGAAAAACACACCTCAAGAATACCTTCACCGCAGGTGAGGGTGTGGCCAATGCGTCCCCGCTCACCAAAGCTGCAGCCACAAGGTGCTGCTGAGGTGCCACATCTGCCCCAAGGATGTGCTGCCTTGCCACAAGCAGCTGGAAACTGCGGCATCCACAGAGACCGAGCCCGGAGATTCACCCGAGCAGCCCACTTTGCATTGCTCCTCAAAGTCCTGCAAGGTAAATATAAAACACCCCTCTCCGGGCAAGCGCAACGCACAGCTGCACAGCAATTACAGAACAAAGCTTGTTCTGAGAGAAGTACCTGGATGTGACAGCAATTACTCGTACATAAAGAGACACCACTTTCTTCCCTTTTCACCCAATTATCTGTATTTAAGCTGTGCCTGCTTACAAGAAGTCATGCAGGATGGAAAAGGAAGTACAGAATCACACTCGCCTCTTCCACAACAACTTAAAATAGCTTCCCTGGAAACGCAGAGTCCCTGTGATATTCCTTGGTGTCTCAGCCAAGAAAACTTTACAAAGTCCTTCCGTGAGGTACACTGTGCCTCTGTTATTTTTACTTGTATTTATAGCAAGGTTTTCCTCTCCAGTTAAACAGCATTGGTATTCAGCACTATTTTGAGACTTTCTGAAGGAGCCGGGGGAGGAGGAAGGGACGGGGGAGGATGGTGGTGGTGGGTGGTCTGTCTGGGAAGCACCATCCCTCCATAAACTCATGGCAAGGCAATTTGCTGGACCACCTACATGGGTTGTCACTTTCTGGCTCCACAGACAATTCACTCATGAAAAAGGAATTCTCTTCAAAATCAGATTGATTGATTTCTTTCTTTTTCATGTGTCACCATTCTGGCCAATCACAATTACATCAGGAGCAGACTGGTTAGCTCAGAACATTCTACAGCTACTGCACAAAATAAGAAGTGGGGGGTTAGAGGGTGCAAATGAACTCATGCAAACACAATCTTCATCCATCAAAGCAGCTACTCTTACAGGAGCCCAGAGCTGGCGGCAGTGGAATGTGGTTGTTCCATTTCTGAATCCTAGAATCCATCATTGCAACGTCAGGGATTGTGGGCAATCAGAAGACCCTTTTCCATATTGGCTCTGATCATAACCCCAGCACTGCGCACTCATGCAGAAGCCCATGAAAGTATAAGATGGGCTTTTCTAATCTGACAAATCAGTCAGGACCTTCACCTGCTGCCCACCTGTCCCACCTAAGGAAAGCAGGGTGCCCACCCCATCCAGAGGGCAGCCCTTGAGCCTGGGGCAGCCCGAGGAGACTCGCACGGCTTCCTCAGCAGAGGCTGTAAATCAGACACTTGCTTCATCCAGACATAATTGCATTTGTTACTCGTGTCACGGCAGATAAGGAAGTAGCCAGCAGGACAACAGAGTAAATGATGCCCACAGCCAGCCTTCAACTTGCAAACACAAAAAAGCACCTTGTTTAGAAACTCAGAACTCTGCTAGTTGAAAGCCTGAATTCTCGATCAGGAGGCAGATGTATACTTGGAAGAAATGTTTTTAAAAAGACAAAATCCTTTTGCTGCAGACCAAGAACGGCTCTGAGGACTGAAACCCGTTTCTTATCTTCCAGAGAATTGTTTTGTCTGGACGCTATTAGCACAGCATTCCTCTGATCATTTGTAAGCGTCATTTACAAACTCTGGCACAACAGCTCTCTGCAGAATAGATTAGAGGGCCCAGCCTTCCTCCCTTCAGACTGCAGCCCATGCTCTGTGTTTAATAAGGATGTTGCATGTTGTGTTTTTCAGTGCCCACGACCCACGTGCTGCACTGTAACACACCAGCTCCAGCACACTGCTGGATGTGGGATGTGTACCATACAGAGGGTCCCACTCCCAGTCTGACACCCTGCACTCCTCTTCTCAGAGAGCTTTCCTTGAAGTCACCACTGGTCCTGGCTGGATGAGAGAAGTGGGCTGAGCCACAGAGAAGCAGCTGCACGGATTCCCCATGCTCACAACAGTCTCATGCACACAGGGATTTCTGGTCCTGTTCAGGGCTGCCCTCACAGCTGCACTAGTGGGTTGATCCCTGGCCTCACACCTCCTGGTGTAACATCAATTTGCAGTGTTTTTGATCCTTTTTATTTTGCCTTTTGCCAAGAATATAACAAATAAGAACTGCTGTTTACACAGACCAGATTGTCATTTATCTTGTCTCCTCAGAGATACTGAGGCAGACAGAAAGGGAAGTTTGATTTTGACCCTATGCTGAGAATTGCACATTTCTTGACCTAAATCCTATCTGCAGAAAGATCTGAAATTCATGCCAGTAGTGTCCATTAAAGAGGTATTTGACACGCCTCATCTCCGTTCCCACTTAAACAAAACAGGGCACAGCTACCCCACCACAGCATCTCATCAGGAAAAGAATGAGTTGAGGACAAGAGCAGACATGGCAAATAAAGCTCTTAGGATGGCACACCACACACACAATTCTGTTCTGGATTTAATTGCTGCATGCAGGCAGTCTAGGAATATAGAATACAAGTAAGGAACGCTTCACCAGCCATTTATATGGGGGCCATTTATGCTTGCTTGATTTTAAAACTCCAGTTATCAAATAAACACACTGAACTCTGGGCCACAAGAAGCATATGCTATATGTTTACTTCTACTGTGAGCTGGAAGGTGCGCTTTTTTCTTGGTATTTTAGTGACAATGTCCAATTCTGAAAGGCACTGGCTGTTTATTAATTTCAAAGGAAGAAAGGCAACTCTCTGCTGAATTAATTAATTTCCTTCAATTCATGCAAAGCTTCAACTTCACAGTTTGTGATCAAAGAAAGGACGCCTTAAATAATGTTAAATATGGTTTACATTTTACAATGTGCTATCTGCTAGTTTGGTTTCCATTTCTCTAGCAAATCTTTTGCAAACACATCATGCAAGGACTCTGCTAAACACCATGCAGGAATGACAGAGTGAGGGCACTGGAACCAATGCTGAAACCAAACAAAAGCCAGTTACTGCCTTGTTATTGCCAGTCCTGAGCTGAAACAACACAACATCTCCTAAAAACTGCCCCCTACAACCTTTTCAAAAGCACCAACGAACAAACACCTTCAGTAAGGGGACTGGTACCATTTTTTCTAGAGGAATTCAAAGTCAGGTGACTCTCAGATGCTGCCACGTACCAGATCCCACAGTGGTGACATCTGGATTTCTCTTGGTGCTGTGGTGAGCAGGTCCCAGCCAGAGGGGTGTTTGCTCCCTCAGCTCACTCCAAAGGCGTGGAGCTGGTGAAACTCCAGCATCACAGAGACTACACTGATTCCAGCCCAACACAGAGAATTATGTCATGTTTGCCAAAACATTAGTGTGTGTTATGCTCCAGTGTTAACTAAAAACATTTCTTAATCCATCGGCTAATCCAAACAAACAAATTAGTGTAATTGGAGAGCTGTGCTTGCGAATACAAAGCATAAAGAGAGGGAACACGAATTGTCTTCTTGTCATTCCTCTCAGGCAGCATGTGCAGCTAGTTCTGCTCCTTGCAGTCTGAGCATACTGGTATAATTGATGGCAACATTTATCATAACAGCAGCGCAAAAGCATCAACTGCTTGATGAATTTATTTACTCCTGCCCAGAAGTGAAGCTATGATTGGACCACTTTATAAACATCAAACTGGCTGTAGACCTGGTCTGTTGTTGTTGATTGTGCAAGGGGAAAAGAAGAGGAAGAAAAAAGAATTAAAAACAGGGCAAAAAAACCTTGATTGGGAGGCTGGAGGTTCAGTGAAAAGACAAATCTCTTTCATTAGAGGAAAACAACCATTACTTTATCTAATTTTAAAAAACAATCGCTTTTACATTCATGATCAACAGCTACAGCATTATCTGCTGCAGAGTTGAGTCCTTCCTCTGGCAGGTTTTTTCTTCCCAGCCCACAGTATTCCTGGAGGCAGAGAGTTGTAAAGGAAGTACCAACCTTCCAAACTAACGTGACAAGGACACTGGGGTTAGTGAGGCAAAACCAGGAACCATACCACATTCATATTTTGTGATCTCTTGTCTTCCACAGAGAAATATGGAGTCATATTCTCTCTGCCCTGACACTACACAGTCATCTGAACCTATGCAAAACCCTTGCTACTTTTGCTGGGTGGATTCTGCACTTTTTGTGCACAGATGGAAGTAAATCCAATGGGAAATAGGTCCAATGGCTTTACATTTCACAGCTCTCCAGACTTTTTTTAGTTCTAAAGGGGTCTGAAAACCATCACTTGAGATGGAACGGTCTGTGACCCTCAGTCTGCACGCTAATTAAGTATTGTTGTTTTTCAAATAATAGTTTTTTTAAAAAATTCCTTTTTCCCTGGCTGGCTCCTTTGACTCCCCTGTGAGAAGAACAGAGGGCAGCAGTAGCTGGAGATGAGTTTCAAACATCCAGTTGCTGTTTGGAGCAGTCTCTAACCAGTCTGCAGCAGAGCCAGCAGCATCATCACAGGATGATTCACAGACTGGGAAACAACACGACTGCCATTGCAGGCTTCTGCAGGGTAAAGAGTTCATCCTTAATGAGATCTTAATGTCTTATAACTCACTAGATAAAATTTAGTTTGTGATATTATGCTAAGACACCAAAATGTAGTCAGCCCTGATACAGTCAGGCTCTTAACTCCATAATGAAGACTCAGCTTAGTGCTTCAAACTGCTGAGAAACTCATATCTGCTATTGAGCTGTTTCCCCAGCCAGTGATTTTAGGAAGAGGTAAAAGAAAACCCAAAAGGGAAAAAAATAATCCATGGTAGTGCATATATTGACCAAAAAAAATCAGCTTTAGGTAATCTTAAAAAAACAAACACAATTTTGTACTCGAGGTTGGAAGAGCAGTGTCTTTAGGCTCCCAGCTGGCCCAGGAGCTGTGAGTGATGACAGCTCTTCCCCACAGTGTCTCGTGTGTGACCAGAGGCTCACAGACACTGCCTGAGGGTGGAGATGCAGGAGCCTGCAATGCCTCCCACCCCTGTCCATCTGAACACCAAACCCTGCTGCATCCAGCTGCGCACGGCACGCCCCACGTGGAAAATGGGATGGCAGCAGCAAGACCTGCTTGTGGCTGCTTCCCTCCCCTGCCAAGGGATGAGCGGGGAAATGGAGAGCTCTGGTGCATGAGGCATCTTGTTTTCAGGGCAGATGATGGAATACACTGACACGGCCTTTGGACGATAAAAATTATTAAAATACAGACTTCTCAGTAGGCAATTAGTGTTTTCTACTGCCTTGACAAAAATCTTATCGACATTTTAGTGGGCTTGGCAGCTGAACTGACACCTTTGATTGGGCTTTCATTCAGGGGCTTTGGTGGTGCCACTTGATGAAAGTCTCAACCCTGAGCTCCTTGAACACACCAAGGGCACTTGCTTTCTTTGACAGTGGCCAGGTGAATGACTGAGGGCAGATTTTTTGTTGTTCGTTGAAACAACAGCTTTTGTGCTCAGAGCTGTCACCTTTCACAGCACTGGGACAAGGAACTCCGAACATGTCTTGCAGCAAATAAGATTTAAAAGCACACAGGGGTACATCCCAAGGGAAACAGTGGTGAACTGTCCTCCAGAGCCTGTGCAAGCTAGCAAGGGTACACATTGTGTGGGGCAGAGACCAGCGTGCTCCACAAGCAGCGCAGCAACTGACAGCGGCTGTGCCAGGCCCCAAGCAGAAATAAGTGGGATTTCAGAAGCATCTCGAGAGCACAAAAGTCACTCCATTTCTTTGTTGCTTGCATTCCCTAATGACTTGGGAGCTTTAGAAAATTCCTGCTGAAACCTTTTAAATTCCCTTCCTAATTATGCTGCATCTGCCTCTGAGGAGCCACATCCAAGGCACTTTGCTGGAGAAAGCTGGTACAAGCACCATGCTCCCAGTAAGAGCCCGGGAAGGAGAAAGGGAACAAGCACACTGCCTCCCGAGTGCCTGCAGGACCAGGCTTGCATTAATCTAAAGATTAGTTTTATGAGTGGGACTCGTGTCTCCTTTATGTTTTATGCAGCACTTCAAACTCTAGGTCAGTGTCACACAAAGAACAATAAGATAATCATAGTAATAAAATGCTAATCTGTCCCATTAACCTCTGCCTGGAAAATTGCAGCAGACCTGGCTTCCAAAACAATGCAGGGAGGCCTGAGGAAAGGGCAGATTAGACAGATTCCAGCACAGGGAAATAACTCTCCAAATCCTGCTGCATCCAGCTGCTAATGTTATACACCCCATGGAAAATTGGATGACAGCAGCAAGAACTGCTGGTGGCACAGTTTCCATGCTGGCTGCTGAGCACAGGAATTGAGTGAGCCCCGGGCAGCCCAGCCAGGGAGAGAGATGGCTATTAATGTAAAAGAAAAGCCTGCATAAGTAGGGGTAAGCAGTTTCTACCACACTCATCGCTGCTCAATGAAAGGCACAGCTGCACCTTTCTCTGAGTTATCAAAGATTATTTCAAAAGAGTACAGAATGGCATTTACAGGAAGATACATCCCACCCTCTCTTCTCTTACTCTGTTCTACAAAGCACTGGGACGTGGTCCCTCCCATTAGCAAGAGCCTCTGGGCCTGATGCCTTAGGTTTTAACTCATATTTTTTCAAATTCTGCATTCCCAGTGTGTAACTGAACTGCCCTGCAGCCTGTCAGCTGCTGCTCTCTCATGCTCACACAGACATAACAAAGCCTCTCCAGGCCTGCTCTCCAAGGACACCCAGCCCGTCCCAGGCCCAAAATGTGTAACCCAGCACCTTGAGAAGGGGGGCGAGCTGAGGGGCAGTTCCATCATTAGCTAAAGTTTAATTGGGGAATTTATGCTGATCTGCAAATGGACCAAACCTCTGAAGGCCTTTTGAATAAATATCCACCTTTATTCCCTTACTCCTGTCTAGTCTCTGTTTCCAGGTTGGCCTTTTAGGCATCAGGCCAAAATATTGCTTCCCACACGAGGTGGCTGCTCACAGGTAGCCTGTCCTCACTCAAGTCCTTCAGAGGCTGTGCTCCTTTTGCCAGAGAGGAGACAGATTGCCAACAGCTGCAGCTGGGACTTAGAGGAGAAAAAGTCTCAGATAAATGCCTTGGTAGATGAACCAGGGCTGGCTCTGCCTGCCCTTGCTAACAGGAGTCAGCCCAGGCCTGGCTCTGCTGGGAGCTGCCACAGCAAACAAAGGCTGCGGATGGAGGAACTGAGCACGGCACAAGGAAACCACAGAATAGGTCCTGTGGTTCCCTCTTCAACGTGAATCTCGCTGGTTACTTCAAAAACTCTGTGAAGGAAGGCAAAGGGACTCTCTACTGGCTTTCAAAATTCAAGAGGCTTTCAACTGCAAGGAACAAATATCTCTCAAAGACAATTATTTTTGCTTTTAGTATAAGTAGCTCCTTAAAAAAAATAAAACCACAGCAGCATGTAACAGCTGAGGACTTTGCTTCCCCCATACTAACAGCAGCTCTGCTGTAATCTTGGCTTTTCTCCCCTTTTGCATGGCAGCTCAATGACAGGACGAAAAGGCATTTCCATGTGGTTACTGCTCTTTTCACGGAATATAAAGGAAGGAGTTTCTCTGGAGTTACACCTTGGTGGAAGTCTGAGCTGCTCTTCAAGCCCCAAAGGTGGCAGTGGTCCAAGGGAGCTGAGGGGTGTGGAGGCTGGGATGTGCAGATGGCTGGTCAGGCAGAGCACAAGAGGCTCTGCAGTTGGATGTGAGCAGCACAGATCAGCCCCACTGAACTTGCTGGCACCGTTCACGGTCAGTTCAGGACAGGCACGAGGGCCCATCATGAGCGTTGCTCTGAGCTGTTCTAGCACACACCCTCTCACAGAAGAGAAAATCACGGTTTGCAAAAAGTCCTCAATACCGTCAGAGTAAATCCTTCCTTGCTATCCAAATATACTTTTGGGGGATACTTTATTTATAGCTTCAGTGGGGGTTTTTAATGACTAATATTATTTATAACTATTAATACTCTTTCTATATCATTTAACTATTTCACAAGCATGCAAAAGCCCAGCCAATTAACAGGCATTCCTCTGCAAACTATTAATAATGTCTCAGGTATGCCCTGGTCCCCAGCAAGATTATATGCAAGCCGCAGTGGGATGTACAGCTCAGGGCAAATCAGGACCACACAATCAGAGGCAGGAACAAGCCACAGAGCTGCCAGTCACACCTCCTTAGCCTGAGTCTGCTGAGGAACACCTTCCCCACTGCAGAAGATGGAGATTTCCTGGAAAAGCACAACACTATCGACCACATTAGAAGGGCATGACCAGTTTCCTGCTTATTTTCCATTGTCTTTCTGCTCATTTATTCTCTCTCCCGTCTTTCTGAATGATCTTATTCACTTTCTTCTCCTTCACACACCAGAAGGATCACTAAGAATCACTCCCCCTCCAGCCTGAAGAGAAAGGGGAGCAATGCTGTGAGGAACTCAGCAAGGCAGAGCTGCTGCAGAGAGGAGCCTCAGCTCAGGTCCAGGATCCCTTGTGGCCATGGCAGCACTAATCCCGGGGGAGATGAGCTCTCCTGGGTTCCTACTGCCTTTCTGGGGAGCTCTGCACCCTACCCTGAACTCCAGGCTGATGGAGCTGCACCACAATCAGGAGTGACTTTAGACCCAGCCGAGGATGCTGTGCACCACAGCTGCAGGTAATGTGAACGAGCACCAGCGTCAAGGCAGATTTATACCAGCTGAGAAATCTGTTTTCTCTCCAGCCCACCTTGCAAGAATAAAGCATTTCCCTTCCTCAGTCATGAGACGCTAGCAGGGTTTGCAGGGCTCTGTCTCCAACTCCCTCCAGAGGCAGGCCTGTCTCCTGAGGCTGCAGCAGTTTCACCCAGGATGTTTGGTCTTTTAATTCAATTCCCTTAAACCAACAGCACTGCCTAGGCTTTTCCCTTCCGTTCTGATTATCAGACCAAATATGTTCTAGATGAATTGCATAATTATATCAGCAAATCCATTTTCTTCTGCAATTTTTTTTCCAGGTTCCCAAACCGCAGGGATTTTTTTTTCCCCTGCAGAACTCCCCAAAGAGATGCCACAAAGCAAAGCAATCATGCAAAAAGATTTATGACAGTCATTTGTATACATGAGTATGCTCACAGACATTCAAGTTCCCTCTTCTGTCTTCTCCTTTTATTTAGTGTGAAAGCACAAGCTGTTCCCAAGTCACATTTATACATTTTTCATAAATCAGATACACTACTCATATCATTTTAAAGATGGACATGGGGGGGGTTTGTGTGTTTTCTTTTTTCTCAGAGTCCCAGCATACCTCATGCTTTGCCTGAAGTCTTAAAAAAGCATCAAATTTAATCAAAAGGGACACTCACCTCATAATTAACCATGACCTGAACTGAGCCTTTGCTCAGTGTAGGACTGGCACAAACCAAGGGGCCTGGGAAGGAATGGTGCTGCAGACACAGCTCCTGCCTCCCCATCCCCTGTCTGAGCCTGCAGCTCTCAGCAGGTGCAGGCTGCTCTCGTGGAGGCACCTTCCAGGTTATATTCCTGCTCAGGAAAAGCATGAGGCAGAGCCGAGCAGTGACACCCCGAAAAAAGAGTGTGACAGGAGGAGTTCCTGCAGACTGTTCTGCAGGGCCCCACCACAGCCTGGCTCTTCTTCAGCACTAAACCAGCAGGATCTGGTTAAAGCACGCGATTCATGAAAACTAACACACATTCCTGTACCTGCTGTGGACTCGCAGAACAAACACAGACATCTCCTCTAGGTTTTCCCCCATCTCAGTTTCCTGTTTTGCAAATGCCTGCCCTATTGTACAACACCACACAGCAAATGTAGGACATTTGTTAGACACAACTTCATCCTCAGGTTCTTCTCCCCAACCCATCTTGTTCTCCCTGAAAAAATAATGAAAACTGTACAGACTGGGAAGAAATGTATATTTTTGCCCTAAAAACCCCAGCAGTATGCATACATCTCATCTTGCAATCTGCAGACAAGAACTAGAACAAGAGATCACAGCTGCACAAAGAACAAGACAGATCACAGCTTGATTAGCCCATGTCTGTTTTGTGCAGTCCTTTGCTTTACTCTGTGCAAGATAAATGAAAAAAAAAAATGCTTGAAATCAGAAAAGACAGGCTCAGCAAGTTGGAACCCTGATGTCCTAGGATGGAGTTTGGGCTGGCCTGTGATGCAGGGAGGGTCCCAACATTTGCACAGGTTCCCTGAGTGTCACAGACCCAGAGGAGTCCGTGGCTGCACGTTACAGATCACACGCACGCAACACGCAGAGGGCTGGAAGCAGCAGGCGCTTGCCTTGCTCTGCTTTGGCAATTCTCCCTTCCCTCTGATCACACCAACACCGAAAAACCAGGCAGAAGGCAGAATCCAGGGCAGAACCCTCCCCTGCTTTGCATCCTGCCTACACAGGCACACAGCCCTGAAGGGCTTGGCAGGGGGCAATCAAACCGCAGCACATCGTTTGTCCTGCGTGTCCGGCGAGTCACTCATCTCATTACGGCATAAACTGGAAACACAGAAGCAGACTAAGTGAGCTCCTGAGCAGAATGTCCACCCTATTACCCAGCTGAATGCTTCCAAAGAGTTACCAGAAAATATCAATCCTCTGTGTTCCTGGGAACGTGCCGATGCAGCACGGAGAGCTGAAGGCCAGGGAAGACTTCAGCCCTCCAGGGGTATTTCAGTGCTCAGCACAGAACCTCTTCTTCCAACCTCTCTCTCAGGAAGCAAAGCCTGGCCAGGATTTGACTGACATCAGTCACCCAGAGCACAGAGATCCATCTTTATCTGTGTTTATCACACGTTTTGTGCTACTTAAGGCAAGTGTCTTCTCTGCTTCAGCAGAACTGTCAGAATTGGGATTAGTTAGATAATTTCTTTTCCTTTCTTGGGGAGAAGTTGAACAAAGCCTTTTTTGTTCTTGTGAAATGTTCATTTGCAAAACATTGGCATTTATTAGACACAAAATCTAAAGAAGGTGACATTAAAAGCTGGGTTAAAAGAGAGTTTGGGTTGTTTCCTGTGAATAAAAGACAAGGCATTGCTAGACAAAATCAGATAGTTTCTGAAAACATTTCATTTAATTGGATATAAGTAGTTTGCTTGATGATGATGTTTTCCTAATACATAGGACAGCTGAAGCTCTACTCCGAGAGGTTTTGAAATCACACTGAAAGATGCCATTTGTGTACAGGAGCAGTATCAGAAAATGTTCCATATTTTAGTAGTCCAGAGTATCAAGATCACTTAGCAGTGGAAGGTGGTGAAATGAAGAGGCTATAAGGTTATCAAAACAAGAAGAGAATCTGTTCAGATTAGAGAGAACTGTGAACAGGATGTCTCTTTATTTTTAAATACTGTGTATTAAAAGCCTAGCATGAGCAGATTATCCTGAAATTGTTGCTATGTGTTGAAAGAATAAAGATGAATATGACAAGAAGAAGGGGAAAACAACTAACATGTTAAGCAAAAAATAGTTTCTAACTGATAGCAATTAAACCTGGGTATGAAGGTTCGTCTCCTGATGTGATTTTATTTCTAATCACTGCAAAAGTGGATATGTGAAGCTGTAAAGCCAGTCAAAAAGTGTCTATCTCAAGATCTATGGGTTGTGCACTTGGCAGATTATTTCTTACAGGGACATTATCGAGCCGCCGTTCCCAGTGCTCATTTAAATAATCCTGTAAAGATAACAAGTAATGCTCTAATTAAAAACATTCTTTTCCATCATGTAAATCACTTTAAAGATGTCTGTGACTGATATGATGGACATTACAAATTCTGGTAGCACCCACCCAAGCCTGTGCCAGCAGCACGCCGGTATATAATTTTATCTAATTGATCAATTAAATTAAAATAATCTTTGAAACAAGCTATAATAAGAGTTGTATAATTCCAGTGCTACCTATTATATTCCTTGCTTCTTTATCTACTCTGTCTCACTAAAATATTCGTCCAGGTCCTGGCTGAGTAATAAAATGGCAGCTCTGATGGTTTCATGCCAGAGCAGTGGATGAGCTACGGCTGAACAGTTCAATTAATTCCAGCCTCTCCCCGTGTTAACTGTTTCTTACTGTTGTAAAAAGTATTAAACCAGGTCCTTTTCTACGTCCCAGTCACTTCATCGCTTGCAGCAATTCTCAGCCTTGAGCAGACAACCAAAACTGACGCAACCCCCGCAGTGAGATGGCACTTTCAGACAGCAGGTTCCTCGTGGAGATGCTCTGTTTCTGCTGGGTGTAGACAGGACCTTCTACAGAAAAACTCCCAGTATTTTTTTCATCTCATCATTCTATGAACAGTGGCAAAGTGTGATTATCTTGGCCTCTTTGTCTTTTGTAAGAAACAGCACATGTAATACTTTTTTTCCAGGTGGAACTCATAGGTAGTTTAAAGTGAGTTCTGATTGCTTTGCATTATTTGGGGACAAAAAATCCCACACAAGGGAAAGCTGAGAGACAACTGGTCTAGGGGGTTAGCAAAAAAAAAAAAAAAAAAAGGAAAATTAAAAGAAGGGGAGCAAAAAAACCTGCAAAAGACCCAATCTGACGTCTTTCACAAAGAAAATTCTTTCATATTCATTTACTAACATTCTGTAAACCTTGAAGGAAGAAATCTAAAAATCTCAGCCTTACTTGGGAAAGAAGGAGGCTAAAAGAGAAATGCTGCCCTGCCCAGATGACCACAGCCTTCTTGGGGATGCTGATCTCAGGAGGGCCAAGTTTCCCACTTTTTCACAACTCAGTATATTGCAAATGAAAAGTATTGGCTCAGGCAGACAGAATGGGGAAATTCTATTTCAGTCAGCCAAGATCGATGAGCAGACTACTGACCGGTAAAAGAGTCAAGAATTAGCAAAGCAAAGGACTTTTTAATGGAACTTTATATTGTCGATCTCCGTCTGCCATCCAGAGTCTTCAGTCAAAGCATGAAATTTATTCAGACATTATAACCACCTAGCCTTACTCTGACACTGGGACTTAACATGCCTTCTCTCGTTAATATCATTCAGCAACAGCTGCATTATATTACCTGTCAAAAATTATTAATCCAATTCTGTTTTCATGTATATTTATCATTTCCCTGCCATCCACAGTCAAAGGATTCTGTAAGACACATCGATTTCCTGAATGAATTAAATGAGAAGTATCTGTCATAAGTTTTACAGACAGTGGAGTGATTTTTCAGGTACTCTCAGTTTTTTTGCTCTATTTTATTCCCAATAACCTGCAGAAAATAATCAGGGAACTCATTATGAGACCTTTTTTGCTTCCTTTAATTTTACTTGCTTAGAAGAACTGTGCCATAGAGCCAAATATTCTTACCTTCCTCATATTCTTACTCTACTTCAGGCAAGCTCCTTGTGCAAAATACTGTTTTACCACAATTACTCATCTGAGTAGCTCCCAGAATCAGAGATAACCAAGTTACAGAATCATAAAAGGGTTTGGGTTGGAAGGGACCTGAAAGACCATCTTGTTCCAAACCCCTGCCATGGGCAGGGACATCTTCCACCAGCCCAGGTTGTTCCAGTCCCCGTCCAACCTGGCCTTGGACACTTCCAGGGATCCAGGGGCAGCCACAGCTTCTCTGGGTACCCTGTGCCAGGGCCTCCCCACCCTCACAGGGAAGAATTCCTTCCTAACATCTAATCTAAACCCAGCCTGGTTCAGTTTGGAGCTGTTCCCCCTGTTCCTCTCCCTGCAGTTCCTGAAGAAGCCCATTTTAACAAAACCATTCTGTGCTCCTGCCCTCGCATTCAAATCGTAAGACCCAACACATGGGAAGTCACTGCTCATCTCCCACCACATCCAGTGACAGCTCTCACACCCTGTTTAAACAATTTATAAAACACTGCCCAGGTGGTGCAGGGGACCACAGGCTGCACTCTGCCTTCCACAGCTGGGCAGCTACACAGCAAGCAGTGCAACCCAGCTCCTGCAGTTGATGAATATTTACCATTTACATCTAGTACCCATAGAGAGAATTTAATGCACAGCAAAAACCAAGTATGAATTGTTGAAAGACAACTGGAGGTCTTGGTCGTTGAACCCAGGAGTCCTGAGGAAACATGACACTTCTCTAGCAAGTCCCTTTCATTATTTTCTTCAAACGAAATTATAATAAAGTTCACCGTGCCTAAAGCAAAAATTAAAGTCCACAGGGACTTCAAAAGTGACAAATGGATAAAAGTTATGTTAATATAACAGAGAGTTTCCTTCAATCCAGAGCAGGAGGTGCCAATCACCTGGAGATAACAGACAGAACCTCTCAATGACATTCAACTGACTGGTGAGGAAAAGTAATTTTTCTGGAAATGTCTTTTCCTTTCAACTCCTGTCAAGTATCGATGAACTGAATAAAAACCTTTAAAAGTTTCTTTGTCTCTCCCCTTCAGCCCATCTCTGAGGGCATCTTGTAGGTGGCCCAGTGTTTGGAAGACGCTGCATCACGGAGAGGTTCAGGTCTTGCACAGGAACACAACGGAGCGGGGAGGCAGAGTGAATCCGATTCATCTCTATTTGATAATGCCAGTGGGAACACCCAGGTGACCCCAGAGCTGTTCATCTCTCAAGCTCATTGCCTCCATCCCATTCCCTAGGATACAAGTTCACCTATCCTCATTATTTGCAGGCAGTAAATCTTCCCCGTCTTCCAGAGGACCGAGATGCAAAATGAAGCATTGTTTTCAGGGATTGCACTGCCAGCAGCTGAGTGATGCTTCTCAGAACGACACCAAATGAGCTGTGGAACGCAGCCCGTTACGGGCTGGACCTCGTGTGCAATACATCAAGCTTTTAACAGTCGAGACCCTGCGCAGGGGAGGTTTGTGGCATGGTTTGTACAACAGGCACGGGATGGCGCTGAACTGGGGAAAACAACAGCTGAGCAAAGCATTTGCTGCCTGTACTCCGGGCTCTGGACTTGCTAAAAGCACAGCAGCTCTGACCAGGACCCTCCCTGGCAAACAGCACGTTCCCCAGACAAGCGTTTCACATCAGTAGACCAAAGATGCACGTACAGTAGTGAGTTCTTCCACGTTTTCCACACCAATATCTAGGGAGAGTTTGTCCCCTGCTATTTATTTAGATGCAAATACATCTGGGAGATGACAAAGGGGGACAAAAAAGGGGACAATCTCCTCCCCTCCCCATCTACCTCTTTTTGTCTTATCCAAACAATGTCAGCCTGAGAATGGGAAAGGAGAGCCCCGACTTGAAGGAGCTCCCAGAAAAATGGGCAAAGGGAGAATCAGAAAGATGAATCCAGCATTTGTAATCATGTCTGGGTCAGGGAGGATTATGCTGATTTTAAGGACACTGAGAGAAGGCTACAATATTTTTGATTTGAAGGCATGACAGGCTAGATAGGAAACCTGACTGAACACAGAAAGAGAAAAAGCGTATCTTAGAAGTGAGAGAAAATATAGTCTGTCCACTGCCTGCAGGAAGGAAGGGAATTTGGGGTGAGACAGTGAAGAGCTGGTATCTAGGTAATAGGTCTAGGTCAAACTGAGCATATTTCCTGTGTTCCCCCTGATGCTTTATTGCTGAGGCAAGAGGCAATGATTTCACATCCCTTTCAGGCAAAGCAGATCAGTAATTTCTCCAGGATCAGCTTGATTGCATTCTCCTCTTTGAATTCCAGCTTTCTGCATTTGATATTTCCTCAGCAAATTTTTTTGTAGCCACGATGAATAACAAAACAATGCTACTTCTGCTCGCAGTATTCCCAGTTCTGCTGCTGCTATTTGCTCTGGAACTGGAGCTCTTTGCTTTGGCCATATTGACTCAGGTATCCCACAGCCCAAAACTGCTTTAGTGCTGTTTGCAAAATTGAACAGTTACTTACTGAAATCCTTCATTTCTCACATCCCCCCCTGCACTTGGAATCATCTCTCTGTGAAGCAGCTAGAAAATATTCCTGAGTAAAGAAGCAATGCTGGCTTTCCTCCCCTCGTCTGACAAAATGGGAAATAGGAAATCAGAGCACAGCGACAGCAGTGCCTTAGCTCAGGCTTCACTCAGGCCTTTGAGAGGTGTCCTCCCTTCACCAGCCTGCAGGGAAAGTGATGTCTCTGCAGGTATATAAGAAGTGGTGCTGACATCCCATCCCACTCCTGCTGCACACTGGGTACATCACAGAATGTATAGGTGTGCAATAACCCCTTTCTTTTCCCCTCAATATTACAAAAAGGGCTCATGCAGCTGCTTGAGGAAGCTGAAAAGTGAACTACGGTTGGATCAATCGAGATTCAGACTCAGACCATGTGTTTCCTGAGAAAAGTCCGTGTCCCCTCCCTAAAGCAGCTCCCCAGAGCTGGGGCAGGAGGAAACACTGGATCTGATTATTTGGGTGTGGATTTGTGCTGGGCTCCAGAAGGGATGGCCAGACAGCTCGGCTGGACAAACCCCCAGCTCAGCTCAGCTGCCACTGGGAAGTCTCATAAGTTGTTATAAATGAAAGTTATGAACTGGTAGCAAACTGGCCCCGGGAACAGGAAGAGTTTGGAGTTCAGAGCGTGCTGAGTCGCTGCTCCGCGGGGCTCTCATGCAACCGCCCGCAACCCCAAGGGGCTCTCCGGGGAGCACGTTGGTTTGTCTGAGCTTTTGTCCCCAAATAACCATCTGAAGCTACAGCTGGAAGAGGAAACAACATAGTGTACATATTAAAACAGCTACAACGGAGGAGGAAATTGCCTTTCATTAATTTTCCATAAGTGGATTACACCAAGCAGAGTGTAAACAGTCCCACGGGCACCAATTACCAGGCTTATTCTATAACTGAATTGTCCTAAACAAGCACCATTTTAATTTGAATATCAAATACTTTACACAGCAGGAGAGAGAAGGAATAAACCAACCTAACAATGCATTTGTTATGGATTTCTACCAAATTGCTGTGGAAGCCTCTGTGTCCCCAGTGGATTGTGCACGGTCTCTTCACACATGCTCATGCTGCACATCCTCCTCCGTCACAGGAGAGGCAGCATGGGCACATGCCAGCCACTGTGCCATTAACAAAATGGCCTCAGAATCCAAGGGGAGGCCAAATAAAGAAAGCAAACCAACCAACCAAAAAAAATCACAACCAAGTCCCCCCACATTTAATTAGATTTGGATTACCTTTCTTTTTTTTTTTTTTTTTTTTTTTTTTTTTTTTTTTTTTTTTTTCCTTTTAAGAGACTAACTTACTAGAGCTATTTTCTGCTTCCAGAGGTCTTAATGAAATCAGCCTTCAGGTACTATTTTTCTCTAATAAACTGGAATGAATAAATACCTCATATGTCCAGGAATGAGTGAAGCCAGTGCCGTTACAGAAACAGAACCCAGCATTATCCAGGTCAGTTCTCCAGCAGAAAAGCAGCAGCACACATTCCCAGGAAGAACTGGAAAATCCTTCTCTTTTCCCAAACTCTAGCTTGTTTGTGAACTATGAACATTAGCAATATCAGCAAAAGGCCAAAGATTCAATAGATGAAATTAGAAATGAGACAATAAAATGTTCTACTCTGTCCAAAGGATGGCAGGGAACTTCAGAGGACTCTCCACAACTTTTTCAATCCTGGTGAAACACTAAGTTTTGTCCTCATATTTGTGTATGGTGCAGTTATGGCTATGACAGATCAGCCCTTGTAAGTCTTAGCCTCAGTCAAATACATCCAAAAAAAGCCCTGTAATTCCTGTTTGTGGAACTGAGAACGTGCAACCTATCTGGGCTGGAGAAAAGGTCTAAGAGACGGGTGGGTTACCCCAGTTTAAAAAGCAGAAACCAAGGCAAGAATTAACTGGTTTAGCCAATGAAGCTCAGGCACAAAGCCTGAAGAACATCTACTGCTTAAACCACAAGACTCTGAGCTCTTCATCTTCTCTCTTCTAGAACATTCATCCTCCAGAAACAGTGACAATGCTGGACAAAGCATCACAAAATCTGTCTCCTGATCTGAATCTCCAGATCATACCCTCTGTCATGGCCGATTTGCAAGATGCTGTTCAGAACCTTCACTGGTACAAGCTCAGCAATCCTGCCACAGCACACCTGACACCGCAGTGTGTTCCAACAGACCATGCTGTAAATTGAAAGCCAAGTGTTCTCTGTACAGTTCTTGAAGAAATAATTTGGTTCCTAGGTGAGGGCAATGTTGTTAAATGTCTTTGAAGCTCTGAATACTAAACAGTCCTTTTTTCCTGCCAATATATTTTGGGTTTGTTTTATATCACATAGATGAATGGGCAGGGAAGAGCAGCCTTCTGGAAACTGAGTTTGGTCGTTGCCCAAAACCATTATTCATTTCCACATAACAACAGCAAGAACTGCTTGTCCTCCACTTGTACTTACACCATTAAAGGGAAAGGCCCTGAAGAGCAGAAGTTGTGAAGTTTCCTCTTCTTCAATTTCATTAAACAGAAGAAAACACAGCAATTACTCAGACTGAATCTAACCATCTTATTTTACAACCAGTGTCCCAAAAGGCCAATCCACAGCATCTTTCCATCAATGTCTACCTTTATGAAGGCAGGATTGAGCAAGTGCATCCACAAGGCCCTGCAGGAAAGAGTTTGCTGTCTGCTAAATCTGTCTGGCTGCTCCTACACAGCAGCAGAAGTTGGGCCCCTTTCCCCTCACAGTGGCAGATTAAAGGTGATCAGCCAGAGGGCTTCGTGCCCAGACGTGAAGTGCTCGGGAATCCTGTCTCCATCTGTGCCAGCCCATCTTCTCCTGTGCCAACCCACGTCCTGCTGAAGCTTCTTGGTTCCCCCATGAGGGACTTTAGCCAGGCCCGCCTGGCCATGGCCTCCAGGCATGGACACTGGTGTGGAGCACTTCTGGAACTGGCATTTCCTCTTTTCCACTGTTTATTAGGCTGATACATCATTTGCAGAAGAGGCGAAGACTGCAAATACCACTGTCAGCTTCAGGTGCCAGCCATTTCCAGATTTTGCCCCAACTGAAGAAGCATGAAGAGCAGGCACAAGATACAATTTTTAGTCTTTCCTGTGGCTGCCACGATCTCAAGCTACTCTCTTGCTCATTACACATAGACTGTTCCTGTATTCTGCTTGCTGCCTGGATCTGACAGGGGCACATGCTTCTCTTTCAGCCTCATCCATTATCACCAAGGCAATGGAAAAAGCATTCCAGATCCCTGCTCCAACACAGATTTCCATGTGACCTTGACCGGGTCACTGTACCTCAGTTGTTCAATAGATCACTGAAAAAATAAACCACAATTCCCTGGAACAGGTAAGTTACCAAACTTACCTGTTTGGGGATAAGGACTTAGGATGGTTAATGGGCTGTGCACGCTAAGCTGTGCTAGAGAGGTCGCTGGATTCTGTCCCCTGCCATAGCCACTGTGTCCCAGTGTCACATAAAGTCACGTTGGCGTTCCAAACCACATCCACAAGTCTCCAGTTCAGCCTGTGAGACGAGATCTGTTGGATGAAAAATAGCAGCAACAAATTTCAGGCTCAGCAGAGAAGCTCGCGGTATATTTATGAGCCTAAGTCCAACCTTTAAAAACTCTCTTTTCCCCAGTGCAGTTTTCTTCAACAGGAAGTCATGGATAAAACAAAAAGAAGCTGCTAATGATAAAATAGTCAGGCAGAAAGAATAGATTTTTACTTTATTCACATCCCTAGCAGCACAGTGAAATAGCAAGGAACATCAACAATTTATTTACTGGTCTTCAGTACCACATCCTGCTGTTTTTCTACCCCCAAACAAGACCCTGTGGGTTTAATTAAGTTTTCAGAGGAGGCTTGGGAGACACGATTTCAGTCAGTCTATGTCATTTATTCCATGTTTTCTATGGATGCACAGGGAGAAAACCTACACAGCAAAATAAATCAAACATGGTCCTGGTGAGCAACACACCCGACAGACATGGCAACCCTCCCTCGTCCTAATGTGCAAGAACACAGCGGAGGGAAGTCCAGAAAACCTCTGCCTGTGCAGGGTGAGGAAGCCCTCAAAGCTTAGTTTCTCATGGACATCATTCTTCACCAAGAAATTGGAGCAAGATGTAAACGAGTCCCCTGATGCATCTTTCCTCCCTCCCTTGCCACATCCACATGCCATTACCTTATCCCTCGACACCTCTAACGAGGCTGGCATTTCCAGCCTCACGTTTGGGACTCTCACAGCAATGAACTGATGCTGTGATCTGGACAGATCACCCCGGAGTAGGTCCAAAGCAGAATTCAAACCTCTGAAGATGCAGATGGGCTCCCGCAGCTGGGAGCTCAGCACTTGCAAAATCCGCCAGCAAACGGACTCGGATCTCGGGACAAGTTAAATGTTCTGCATATTCGGCCCTTGGACTTTCTGCCTCAGTACGTCACCTGCACTAGAGGAAAACAGGAATATCTGACCTCGGTGGGACAGTGTGGGAGAGTAGGAAAGCACTCAGCTGCTCTAGGGAAATGTGTTTGTGCAGCAGGATTTGCAGAGAGATGCACGCACGAAGATCCAAGTCCTCGTGGGCCCACACAGCAGGCCCTGTCTTACAGCACGTTCAGACTTACAGAACTGATGGTACAAAAGGTTTCAGGAGGTTTTTTTTACACCTTTCTGATGAAAGCCTAGACTTGTTAACAACCCCCTGTCAAGTCAAGCAGCCAGCCAGTGCTCCTGTTTCATAAAACACTGTGTTCATGTTGAACACAACACACTCTGCAGAAAGATTAACCCATCTTTTTTAAGGTTGTTTCTGGCAGAACTGGTATTAACAATCTAAGCCTTTTACCTCCGCTTTTTTTCTGACACACTGGATGTGTTCTGCCCCCACAAAGCACATGCTAAAATACGTCTTTTGCCCTAGCATTTTGAGCTGATCGCCCACCTGAATCATCTCTGTCTTAAGGCCCTACTTCATTTTTGGGAGGCTCTAGGTCAGTATCAAGACTCTCTTGACTGTGTTCACCTGTGAGCACATTGACTCTGCTGTCAATCCAGAGGGAAACCCTCTGCCCTGACTCATAATTACCAGCAGACCATTTGAATTTCAAGGCAGTTTTGCTTTGGCATTTGAGACCACACAAGAGAGACCATTTCCTGTAGCTATCTCAAAAACAAAGGAGTCTAACACACCTCTCCAAAACCCTACCTGAACACTACAAGCAGTAAGAGGTTCAGGAATCATGCTTTTAGAGAGATCAAGGTCAATCCATATTTGAGGAACCTGACTAGACCCCCAGAACAATAACTGAAAATAATTCCCAGGCCTAAGCCTTCTGTCTACCTCTGCAGGCAACACCCCCACCCTTAAACTACTTAATCTCACAGTGTATTTTCATGATTTTAAAAAATGACTGAGTTTATTTGCTCTCTCTGTTGTTTTTAAGCCAACATCTTAGAAGCCTGAAAGTGAAATATATTCCTTTATCAATTCCTTGTTTTTCTCCTCCTCTGCCACCCATGCACAGTGGTTTGCTTATTGAGGCTCATTCATGTGTAGGAGCTGCTGGCATTGATGTATTTTCTTAGCAGGGTGGAGGGTTTTGTTTTTCATATTTTTAGAGCTGGCTGGCACATTGATTTAGGCTGGCAGAACGAGCAGATGAAGATGATGTTAATTTTACAAGCACAAACAAGCAGGGATAGAATGCTGGGCTCCTGTACCAGAGATATCTCAGTGGGCTACCACACAGACCAGCTCAGGACTTCCAGACTGTAATTTCTGCCAGTTTTACTGTGACTGGTGACCCACAGGTAAAGGAGTTCACTTCCTTTTGAAATAATATTTCGTGGAGATTTTGTAATTGTTTTTTCTCTGACTCGTGGAACAATGCCGGTCACTTGTAGGTAAAATATGGATGCCCACAGTGGTAGTGGGAGCTCTCTGTTCCTCCAGGAGCTGGATGCACACCAATTTATCCCTTCCAGCCATTTATCAGTTTATTAGCATTACTCAGTGCCTCATTCAAAACTCTCTTTGTATATACAACACACAAAACCCCAAACACAAACAAACAAAAGCAGTGATTTGTTCATAAGTGTTCTTTTCGAAGGAACCAGCCTGGGAGTGAACGCTGCCTTCCTCAGCCATAGCACACACACTCTGAGCACTGTCTGCAAGCTCCTGTACCTCATGTAAATTATCTCTTGCACAGAACCAGCTCTGGAGGCCCCTTAGCAGGCAGCAGCACATTCCAAGCCTTGTGGCAAGGATGACTCACAGCAGCACTGACAAAAAATACATCATTTCCCATCAGGTCACATCCTGCTTTCTACAGAGAAGAAATGCAAAGATCCCCTGGTCCTCTTCCATCCTTAGGATTACTGAGCAGCCTTTGAATAACTCAGAGAAAAGTTAATTGTGGTCAGGGTGAATCTGATTACTTTAATTAGTTGCGAGCTTTTTGGAGTGAGGAGGGAGGCTTTGCCTTCTCTTTTAAAAAGAGCAGCAGCAATATTTACCTGGAGGAACTAAGACATAGTAGGAATCCTGCAGAGAGGCTCATGGTGCTCCACTGTGAGACAGAGTCACCAGGGAAAACACAAGAAAACACCTCCAGAGTTGATCTTGGCCACTTTAGATCCTCACTGAGCATCTCCTTGAATTTTACAGAAGGGTCTTTCCCCTTGCAAACACCCCAATGCACTGCAGAAACAAGGGACTCCCTCTTTTTTCACTCTGCTTCAGATACAGGGCTGCCACCCATCTCCAGCCATGGGAAAACCATGCAATATCAGTAACTTCGAGTTAAAATCCATCTTTTCGCTCCAGTATCTCTCATGGCTGCTCATCCACATCCCTGCAAGAGCTTCATGGTTGGTGCATGCAGCCATTCTGCAGCAGTGCCTTGCACACAAACGTGAGGCACACGTTTCAGAGCTCCCCTGAAAACGTACTGGTGCTCCATCTGGACATGTTTGCACGTGTAAAATTTGTCATCTGCTTGGGAAAGGGCGAGCGTGTGAGATCCTGCACTCCAGTGGAGGCTGCCTTGGAACAAGAGCTGGCTCAGACTCTTACACAACAATAAGGACAACTCAGAAGGAATCAGAAAACACAGCAAGTTTCATGCGTTGCTTAGGGTCTCTTGTAATATCACAGATGATTATCCCTCCATATTTGTTAGAGGAGTTTGGAAGAAAGAGGAGGGATTGCTGGAAATTGGCTTTTAAATCTGGCTTCCCCTGAGAAAGATGGTCATGCTCTGAGGTTTGTGGTATTACTTGATAAGCAGTGATTAAAACAGTAATCCCGAATTGTAATCAAAAAGCAGTCAAGGCTCTGAAATTACTTTCTACTAAGCTTTTTTCCCTTTCAAAGACAGCCCTGTATGGCAAAAGATAACAAAACACCACAGACACTGTTCCAATTTCATTTAGAAATATTTGAGCCATTAATTTATAGTTTGGAAAGGTTTTTCCTCTTGTCTTTAAATCCACCTCAAAAATGGGTCTATAGTGTAGGAGAAAGGAAGAAATTCTTTTTCCTGTGGCTGTTTTGCTCTTGAATACCTGATATATTTATATGTCATCACAGTGTGAAGCAGAGAAAAGGTTTCCCCTTAGCCAGTGAAATGCTAAAATCAGCCTTCCCCACACTTTCCCAGGCAACAAAATGTCAGGCTGCTCCATGTGATTGCTAGCAAGAGCCTCTCCTAATTGATACAGTTTGGAGATTTCTGAGAAACAAAATCAAAAACAAGTTCTGCTGACTTGATTTCATGAGCAGAATTCAGTGCTCCAGTTTCAGGGTTGACGTGTGCGGGTTTGCTGGACGAAAACACGCAGAGTGGTTGTGTTCAATAACTCCTCCTCCAGCCCACTCAGCCAGAGCTGCGTGTTCATGTTTCCCTCATCAGATGAAAAGCACAAGCAACAGCTCATGACAGTTTGATTTTCCACATAGCAAATGGTCAAACTAGCAATCAGTTTGCTTTCAACAATGCTGTTGCCAGAGAAAAAAATAGTAGCAATAGGATGGTCCAACACACGTGCTTTTTAAAGTTTCAGACGTAAGTACAAAGCTCTCATTAAGCTGCAAAATTTTCCATAGTTATGTGCAATGATTTGTGATTTTTCCCCTTTGTGCTGATTTTGCAAGAGAACAGAAATAAAATTCATCAGGCTGTAAAAATCAATAGTGATGCTTTGTCCTGTGTAATAGAAAAACTGCAGAAGTTTATCAAGCTGAACAGCAAAATTCACAAAGGAGAGCAGGTCATATCTGGCCATGGGAGGAGCTCAACCTGCTGCCTGCGTGTCCCAGTCTAACCCCACACTCAAGTCTTTGTCTTTATTAGGGGCACCATAAAGACACTATAAGGTATTGCCTTTCCCCAAACATGCCCTTATAGCTCTGGAACCACACTTGTTTATTTCAGGGACAACTCAGAGACTTCTGCTTTGTAAATGCTACTCATGGCCTACCCTGAAACACAACTTGCATCATTCCAGGTCCCACGTTTCCCCCAAAGATCATTCAAGTGTTTTTCTAACCATCTCTCTCCACATTATAGTTTTCAGCCTGACATTTCCCCACTGCACATTTCCTAAAGCCACCTGCCTCAGGAGACAGGATCAGCTGCTCCAGCTGCCATGTGGACATAGATCAGCCCGAGCCTGAGGATGAAGTGGGAAATCTCCACCAGGCACCTCCCCATCCTGAGTGCCTTTGGAAAAATGTGGAAAGAAAAGCTGTAAACTTCTGTGTGTGCTGATTATCCAGTCACACCCCTGACAAGGCCCACTAATGAATGCTCATGATTTACAGAACTTGGTGGAAGCAAAGCTGTAACACGAACTTTTAAAAAACAAATTTTCTCAGTGATAAATGCTTCCCTTCTGTTCCATTTAACAGCTGGATAGTGAAGATGAAGACAAAGCACATGTTTTATCCGTGGATTAAATTAAACCCTGGATTACGAATCGTAATTGAACATAATTATTTCAAGAGTAGAAAAATTTAAGGTTGCCCTCATGAGGCAGAATTTGCCCCACAGAGCAGCATTAACATGGTAAAAATGGTTATTTTCTACTAATGCACATTCTGGTATTCCATTTTCAAGCAGCTAGCAAAACATCCTCAATTTCTTGTGGAGGAACAAAAAATCCCAAGATACCTTTATGTTTTATGCTACTCTGTAAAACCAGCAAAGTGTAAACTCCATAAAATGGCTTTTAATGTAGCACAAGTTTACTTTATACTGTGTGATACCATCATCTAAAATAAACGTTGTGGGTTAAATTCGGAAAACAGAAGATGAAACGTAAAATCCTCTCCCTTTTAATGCCTGAAGAACAAATCCCAGCTGCCTTTCATAACCAGAAGACTTCAAATCAACAGAATATTCTATCACTGGTGCTGCTCAGGTTAGCTTTTCTCCCCATAGAAGGAAAATTCCTACTATTCTTTGGTCACAAGAGTGCTATTACTCATGTCAGCAGGGCAAACAAGATCTGACTGACAGAAGAATAATTCTGTGGAGGACACAGAATCTGTGATAAATGCAAATGCCTGTTTATTCAATCTCATGACCTTACACTTGTGTAATTGAAATAAACATAATGTAAAAATGAAATTAAAAATATACGAATAGGACTCTGCCAGAAATCATAAAAGTCAGGGCTACATCAAGGAGGAGATTTTTTTTTTTTGAGCACTGAGTTCATGTCCTTTAGAGAGAAAAATAGGTACTCTGGACAACAGACAGAAGTTGCTAAGCAGGCATCAGGTTGGCTGTAAGGACATGCAACTCCCTGGTCATGTCTAAAGTCATCAGCTTCCAGAATATTGAAAATCAACATTAAGCAGTATCCTCAAAAACCCTAAAAACCCACATAAAATCACTAGGTTGTTTGGGTGTTTTTTAAATAAGAAGTATGGCATGGGTCAAAGTGCCAGCATATTAAGTAGGATACAATAAAAGTGAAACTACTCAAAGGCAAAACTGACTCAGTCACATTTGTTTTACCAACAGCAAGAAGCATCTGACTCATCAGAAGATGATTTCATCCAGCCTGTGCAGAAAGATAGGCATGAATGTATTCAGTATCCCTCAGGATGGTTTGAGATGCTATGGGAACACTCAGAGCCCCAAAGATCAAGGGGAGCCCGTTTTTCTGGGCAGCAGGGGACACCAGACTTCCTTTGGAAGCAGGTGAGTGAGTACAGACACAGGAGAGAGGGGAAAGCTGGTTCAGCACTAAGGGGAATGCAGTACTTTCAGTAGCAGTGGCTGCAGTGGATCCTGCTGGAGTGGAAGGGAGCAGTGGTTCAGGAACAGGAGAGAGATGAGAGCAGGAGAAGATGTGATCATCACCGTGGAGGGGCTGCAGGAGAGGAAGCTCTCCTTAATGTGTAAGGGAGGCAAAATAACAAAAGAAGAAGGTAACTCCATTCAAGACATAAACACGAGTAAGGCTGCCTTCAGGACAAAAAACAGGATAAAAAAGGCAGAGTGAAACCTGAGAATGTGGAATGGCTAGAAGAGAATCTTGGTTGTGCAGAGAATGAAAGTAAACCTGAGACACAGTGGGTAAGAAAACAAACCAAACAGGAGGCTGAAAAACACAGCAAGGAATGCTGTGAAACCTTCAGCTCTCTTGACCCACAGGGCACTGACAGCATTCTTGGGTTAACCTTTTTGTTTCTGGGATTTTTTGGGTTATTGCTTATATAACTTTGTTTCCATTGCAATAAATGTAACAATATACTAACAATTTCAATGCAGGATAGGCGTTCCTGTCTGATATCTGTAAGACAGAGGCATCTCCAGATGTGAATAGAAACCGTATGTACCCACACACCACCCTGACACACCCATACACACACTGTGCATAAACCTGGATAAAGGTCAGACTGTGCCATTAAACTGCATTTAGGATCCTTCACCACACATCAGGATCTTACTGCACTAAAGACTGACAAACACAGACCAAAGCAAGAGCTCCAACCATAACATCAGAATAACAGGTGGTGGATCACAGGGAAGAAAGCAAGGTGTGTTAGTGGCTGACATAAAAAGTAAGCAAATATGAACTCTGTCTATGGTCATTTTTTCTTGGCATCGCAGAGGAAGACAGTTTGAAAAGTATGATTTGAAAGAAATGAGCAGTAAACCTCTATGGACTTTTAACAGAAAGCTTTTCTAATTCATCTCAGAAATCCCAGGTCCTCCTTCCCTCCACATCTCCTTCAGGCCTGCTGTAAATGCAGCTCACTATATACACAGATATATGCAGAACACAGGTGTGTGTCCCAGTTCTGCCTCTCCCTGTACTCAAGTGAATTGGGATCATGATTTGCAAAAAGAGGAAATTCTCACTCTCTATTCCAAAGGTAAATAATGACTCTGACCTAGTGTTCTGACCCAAGACAGTGCAGGTCTCTCCTTTATCCATCACTTACTCTCGCAGCATACAGAGCAGTACAATCCAGGGAGTAAATTAATCATTTTCTCTTTCTGCAGTGTACAGGATATGGACTGCTCTACTGAGTGACTACTTCTTTATAAGATAAGGTTAATCAATAAAGATAATTAGACACTTCTGGTTAATACATCCACGTCACTGAAAAAGCCCCACATTAAGTCCTGCCATTCCCTGCTGAAATACAAACAAACACTGGAACAAATCCAACTGGTATAAAAATGACCTAACTGTATGCTATTGAAAAACTCAGATTAAAAACACTGTGTGCTTCACTCCAGCCTGAGCATTTCTGAATCTCAGAGGAAATCACATCCTGCCTTACCTCCTGCAGTCTGAGCCACGAGGTTAAACCTCTGTGTTCAGCCAGAGCCTTCCTGATTTTAGTGGATCTTTGAGCAATTTGTGGCAAGTGTCAATTTGTCAAACCCCCAGAGCTGGTATTTGGCATCTGGGCAAAACTGGCTGAGAGAAAACCCAGCTCGGTTTTGGGCACAAGGGTACAGCCACAAAAAAAATGAAGTGCACCCTTCTAAGACTGAACCTTCTTCATTGTTTCTGTGGCATTTCTACACAGCAATTACAAAACCAGAGGCTGATTAACCCCGCCCCAAGCCCATAACCTCTGCCTGCTCAGGCTTCTTTGGATGCAAAGGGAGATTGATTGAAGGAAGGGCAGTTTGTCCAGCGCACAAAGAGCTTCCAAGGTGCCCACGCTGCTCCCGCAGAGAAGTCCCTTCCCATCGCACCTGTGGCACCTTCAGCTTTTATTTGTAATTCCTGTGAGCCACACAGTCCGTCCCAGATCACTTCTCAGTTCTGAACAGGGAGGGTGAGATAAACCTCTCCAGCTGACAACGAGAAATCTACAGCCATGGACAACCAGCAGATCATCGGGCTAATCTCCTCTTGTCCCACTTTAACTGAAGCTTTTCACAAACAAATATCGATCCATTGTTCCACAGTTACAAATCCTCAAGTAATTCTCTGTGAAAAGCAGAGCTGCTTTTTTTGTTGGGGAAGCTTTCTTTTAACTAGAAGACAGAGAGGGAAAAAAAAAAAATCTTTCTGTGACACCAGCAGTCACACAGATGTTTTGCTCCTGCCCACAGACCAGGAACTCCCCAAGTAGGATTTGGACATAATTTTACTTTCCTTGTAGCTGTGCTATCGAGTGTACTCTGCTTTTCTTGCTCACCCTTCACCTTTTCACTGGGACTGCACTAGAAGCCTTCCCTGGCTTACTTTCCTGTCTGTAGAGTTTTCCTCTTTCTCGACTCCGGAATGGAGGTGACAGACAGTGCCACGGCTCCATCTGAGACGTCATCCTCTGATTTTTGCAGGTCCCAATACACAGCCACATGCAGCAGTGGCTGGTCACACTTCCAGGCATGGTTTGTCATAGCTTAATCTAAAATATCCAGGTTTATATTGTCAGAAATAAGAGATGCTACCAGCTTTAATGAAAGTAGGGAAGAAACAACAACAAAACCAACATAAACCCAGCAGGAGCCCTGGCTGAGAGAGCTGTTGCAGAGAATAAGAATTTTGCTTTTCCTCTTCACCATGTGAATGATAATAGTTTCTTTCTTACCAGCGCATCTCAGCATGCCCACACTGGTGTTATTTTCACCAAGCTGGTTGAAGTAAAAAATCCCAAAGAACCCCAACTCAAGCAGCTAAAAAAAAAAATAACAAATGTTAGGCTGGGGGTGGAATTACATAACATTGTGAGACGATGATCACATCCCAGAGGAAACATTCACAGAACTGGATGTACCAGAAATCTGAAATGAGGGGAAGAAATTAAGCACAACCAGGCCACCAAGCCTTATGATGGAAACCACACTGAGATGCTCCACACCACTAAATGGTCTCAGTGATTTGCACCAGGATGATGCTCTGGTTCAGTGGGGAAGAGGCTGAAGAAGCACAGACAGGACAGTGCCTAGAGTTCATCATCACAATACAGCAAAAACAGGGGGAAGGGGAGGTGGGAGATGAGCCCAACCCCTCTATTTTATTAAACAGAAGAAAATTTTGGCTAACAAAAAGGCATTTCCGTGTTCTTGTAGCTCAAAAGATCTCTGTTGCCTTTTGAAATATAACTTGTGTTAGCAGGTGGATGTCTCATGAGAAATTACAGCTCTTCAGATTGGGGCTGTGGGTGACACTATTGCCTGCATTGCAAAAAGGGAAAGCAGATGATCATCACTGATCTTGAAGAAAATTAAATATTTTTTCAGACAAACAGACTTCTACAGTCCAGAAGAATGAGAAGGGAAATGCTCAGCTCTGCCATTTTTAGTTTTAAATGCTTTTTGCTCTTATTCAACTCTCAGGTCAGAGACAATTTCACTATAATCAAAATCCCAGATCTACTAAAGATTATTCCAAATCCTTATGTCACCCAGTTTAATTGTTTTGGTAATCTTTGGAGTTTTATTATTCTAATTATCTGTGTGCTTCTATTACCCTAAATACTGATCTTTCCTTCTAATTAAGCCTATAGTTGAGATAGGAATATCTTGAACCCATTTGTAACAAATAAGGCAAACCTTGGTGCCATGATGGGAGATGGAATCCAGCATCTGGAAAACTCCTAAACAGCTGAATTTTGTTTAGAGAATGTGAGAATCTGGATTTGATGCCAGTTTCTACACAGAACCGAGGAGCAGAGCATTGCCAGATCCCTGACACAGACAGCTGGACTGCACTGGGGGGCTCTGAAGGGAAGAAACCTCTCATCCCACACCTGAGCTGAAGCTGGCACAGTTCAGCTCTCCTGGGCTGCACTGGGTGTCACTGCAATGCCAAGCTTTGGCAAGCAAATCCTTCTCTCCCGTGTCTTGCCGCAGTCTTTTGCTCCAGCGCTTGAGAAGTTATCGTGGCATGTCATATTTCATTTGGAAAATCTATTTTGCACGGTTTCTTCTGCAATTTGCACGTGCTTTGCTTGCTCCTCACTGCATTTCACGTGTAACAGGCACTTGTAGTAAAGAATATATATAATATGGTTTTGTGTTCAAATCTGGGTTTGTTCCTGCTGAGCCAAGACTTTGATGCTAGACAGCAGTGGAAGTAACGCCTGAACTCACAGCATTTTCTTTTTTTTTTTTTTTTAAAGATTTACAAAATGCATTAAAGTGGTGTATAAACATAGAGTATTAACAATGCTGTGGCAAATAAATTATTAGCTCTTTATGTTGTATGATAATATTTTTCTCTTGCATTTTCTTCACAAAAGGACCCCTGCTAAATATTTATGCAATAAAAGATAAAGATGGTGATGCTACAGAGCAAACAATTAGGCTTTCCTAACAAATTCCTCCAGTAAATTAAATGACATGTTCCTGAATTTTGAAATCTTTCCCCGCTAATTATTTCAAGTTGTATTCCAGGATGGCATCTGGCTTTTAGTATGCTGTTTTGCATGGAATTATGTAGACAAAAATAAAAACAAAATTCAGGATAATGATCTTATCCCAGAGTGGGTATAGGAATACTGAAAATAGTCCAAATAAGCATACAGGCTCCTGTGTCTCATCTTCTAACGCACAGTTGTGACTTTGGATAAAGCCATATACAGAAATAAAAAGTCCTGGTCAAGTGTTTTCCATCCTGGGGCAGGGGGAACAAAAGATGGACCTCGTGCAACTGTCTGAGCAAGCAATGGCAGTGTGAGACACTGCACCAAATGAAGCAAATCCATCCTTACAGACAGCAGAAATCGGTGATTATTTTTGCAGTCCTCAGGTTTTCTGATCAGCAAGAAGCAGCCCTGGCACAGCTGTGCAGCAGGACAGCCTTTGCTCAGTGCATAGGGATAGAACTGCAGACCTGCATTTTTGTTCCTAAAGCAGGACATGCTACAGAGCCCTATTAATGGCACAGTCTATGAAATTGTGACAGTCCCAATGATTTGATTAGTAAGGTACGCAAAAATCCCTTAGTCAGAGATGGAAAAGGATCCAGTATCAAGTTGAATTCTGCTGACAAAACATTATCATTGTACCTGAAGAAGTAAAAATGCTCATTCAGTTCCGGAGGAGGCACATTCCAAGCAATCTCTGCAAGAGCTAGAGAAATTTCTGACTTTAATTCCAGGGCATGTCTCAGACAATGGCCTGGCCAGACACTACCACTCTGCATCTTCCTGTTCACATTCAGATTCATCTGAGTGCACACAAGCTCCAGACTGGGAAATTCAGAGCAGCCTTCTGCCTTGTAGCAGCTTTATCACCTGCTGGAGCAGCTCTGTGCTGCCCATCTGACAGGACTGTCAATTAATTTTAAACTTGATTCTTAAAAGCAGATGCACAGCTTCAAAACCTCCTGGTCTGTCACATATGGAGGTGCCATCTGGTTTGTTACTGCTCCAGTGTGACCCAGTCACTCAGCTCTTTCCTCCAAGATCTACTGAATGCGAAGACAAAGTGAACTTGGTGATGGAGGGGGGAGGAAATTCAGATTTGCTTTCCGTTCTGCCTTGACTAAGAGGATGAACAGGCAATAGGAGTTTATTCTTAGGTACCACATAACATTAAGAAGCACAAGAGCTGCATGTGAAGGACAAGGGTAGCTGAGCAGATGAATCACACAGTAACCAGCACGTGCCTTTATTTTTCATTACCTGAGTGCCCATCCCCTCCTGAGGCCACCTGTGCACAGCTGATGGTTCTCCAGGAACAAGAGAAGCATATTTACTTGCCACCCTCATTGTTTCTTCAGTTTTGCTCTGCATCAGAATCGAACAGGTAAATGAAAATAACCTGCTGAAACGTTCTACACATTGAGATCAATAAAGCATCCAAGCTTTAGGTTGACCTTGAAATGCACAGCCAGAACTTGCACATTTAATAGTTCAGGCCCAGTGAACATGTTTTTCTTGAACAGTGAATTGGAGAAACATGATTGAGATGTGAAGGCATTGAGATAACTGATAGAAAAAAATCTCGTCAATCAGGATCTCAAGGGAAAAAAAGAGTCCTATGGAGTGCTTGAAAACTTGATACTTAGCTACCCACTAGATTAAGAAGAATGGTAGAATCATTTCCATGACTCACACTATTTCTAGACTCTGTGCCCACCATCCCTAAAATGCCAGCAAGAAAACTCAGAAGAGCCCTCTCATAGCAAAGAAAAGGACGAGAAGATCTAAACCAAAACCCTGGATATCACCAGCCAATTAGCAGCTTCAGCACAGATGTGAGCCAGCCTTCTCCCTGCTCCACATCTTGTCAGTCATGCATAGGTAATGCTCACTTTCATCCTTAGTTTATCTCTTTTACCAGGTTTTCAGGACAGTGACCACGGTAATAAATGAGCCTGTTGCTCCCACAACATGAATGGAAGTCAGCACTTGCCACTGTACATGGAACAAGGGGAAATATAAAATGATCATGAGGGGACATCAGGCAAAATAACACTATTCAGACATTTCAAGGCCATCTTTAAGGCAAATCTCTACTGTGGACAAAGATACAGAGATTGGAATAATATATTTAGACCCCTGTATACCTGGTTATGGTCCAGGCCTAGCTCCACATCTTTGACAGAGAACATACAAGGCCTCTGAAAATAATCCAGTCGAGATCCAGCATTTTGAGTCATCGATACGAGCAAATAGTCATAACCTGTCAAGGCTTCCCAGATAGTGAAGTGAAATCTTAATAACAAACCTGAGATATAATTCCTGTGATAAACCAAAGGATAACACAAAAGCCACACCGCTGCTGTCAAAAAGCTTTGCTTTGAGAAACCTCTGGAGCTAACACACGAGTCACATTGGCTTCCCACTTGCAGAAAGCACCCTGGGTGATTCAGAAGCTGCTCAGATGTCACATCACCCTTCAGACATGTCACTGCTGGTGCTTCAGGAAAGGTACTCAAAGGAAACCCTTGTCTACAGACTTGGAAGGAATTTTCTTCTCTTTTGCTGTTACTAACACAAAGAATTTAGACCAGATTGAAAGAGCTACTCCACATAGGCAAAGGTCTTCTGTTTCACTGAACTGCTCCCCTGCTGCCCTCAAAACCTGTATTTGTCCAAAGCTTCTGTTTCAGGATGGCACCTGGCTGAGGCTAAAGACTGCTGGAAACGGGGAAGCCACCGCTTCCTTTTGGACCTTGTGAAACCCTGGGCCTCTGCTCTGTGCAGTCACCCTCAGCAGTAATACTGCTTCTGGCCATGGGATGGAAATCGGCCAGGGGAACCCACACTGAACACGTGGGGCCCTCTCCCTGCTCTCAGATGTGTGTCAGATGTGTCCATCACCCCAGGGCACTGCAGTGCCCTCTCTGTGCTGCCCCAGTCCCACTGTCTTTGCCACTAAAGGTGCCACGATGTCAGAGCCCAAGTCCACAAAGGGTAGATCCCTCCCACGTACAGCACACAAACTTGTGTCCTTGCCCCCGGTCACTCCTCTAAGTGCTAAAAAGGAAACTCCTGTTGAGAAGAGTGGGTAAGAACCAGAAGAGAGTTTGGTGGTGAGAAATGCTTGGCAGTTTGTTAGCTTGGTCACCCAAAGACTTATCAGAGTCTCAACAAGGACACCTAATTGCAGCATGATTAATGCCAGCCATTCTCCATTCCTCCCCCACATGCTGCCGAGGATGGTGTTTTCCACCCGGGCATCTGTAACATAGTTAATGCTGTGTGGCTAAAAGGCAGGAGCAGGAATGCACAGAGCCAGATGGGAACAGAGGAATGCAGGGTCTAAGCTGCCTATAAAATGGAGATGATTACAGGCAGTGCAATTAGCAATCTGTGTGTCTGCCTGTCCATGACTCCCCAGGTCAGAACACACTCGTGTCGTTTCAGTGCTGAGCAACGTTTATTTGCTATTGCAAGAGGATATGGAGCAAAACCCTCCAAATAACCCTACCCTGAAAACATTTATCAATCACTGGCAGGCAGAAGAGAGCCCCACCACATGTTAATGTCACTACAGTGAAGACTACAGCAAGAAACTGCCCCATGCCTACACTCTGTTGAATATTTTTCCTCTCGGAGTTGAGGGTGCACAAACACTACAGTCACCTGCAGTGAAAGGGTTCCTTTAACTCAAACTGAAGTCAGGGAGTTATAACACTGCACATTTTTCTCTCTTCTTGATGGCCCATTTCCATCATTTCACTTGTGCCCAAGAGCTGCTTTCTCTGCAAACAGGCAGAATTCTCACCTTTACTGAGCACAAATCCGTGACAATACCCAAATCAAAGAGGCTACAAAAGGGAAGATGGGAGGATTTGGTTCTTCAGGACTGATGCTCCAAATTGATTTTCACGCCACTCAGAGAGCATTAGCTTGGGTCTGACTTTACATGAAGGCTTGGCCCAGCAAGTTCACGGCAAGAGCTGAAGTAATGATGGGATTGTTGACACCTCTGAAGGTGCTTTTCTGAATTGGCAAAAACTCAGATGCACAAAAAAACCACAATAAGCCCCCAAAAACCCAAACATAAAAACAAGCCAAAAAAATGCACAGCAGAGCTAAGGTAGGAAATGTGATGAAATCCTCTGTACCGCCTTCATCACTTATTCTTTCAATCTTCAGGTTTTCAGTGCACAGAAATCTCAGAGGAATGCTACTCTTTTTCTGTGTCTGTTCTGAATGTGGCTTTTTTTTTTCTGATGGAATTTAGTATATTCTTAACATGAAACATTTAATGCCTGTTGCACAAATGTCTAATAAAATTCAGCCCCGTGGCTCTTTTACTGTCAAGCTAAATAGGATCCATTTGAAACAAACGTGCAGCTTTAAAATTTCCTCATCTGAATGTTCCTGTCTTTGAAGGGAGCAATTCTCTTCTCCCATCCCCTACAGATCAACAGGGATTTAGAGGAGCAGTAGGTGGGAATCTTTCAGCTTTGGTTTTGTTTTGCCAACCCAGGGTTTTAGATGGCAGAGCTGTACCCTACTGCACTGAGGAAAATGAATTCTGCCCTAGAGCCACTGATTTTAGCAGGTATTAAAAGTGTACACAAATAGAAGAAGAAAAGCAGCTCCAGACATTTTCAAATGAAGGAGAAAAGGGGTTGAGATACGGTACAAAGGATAACTACTGCAAAGAAAAGTCTCTTTCTAACTTCGCCCTCACATCACTCAGGGCCACTCACTCTTTCCCTAAGACGTGAGGAAGGCCTCAGTCTTTAAAGACAGGTGTCAGTTTTAACTTTTGTTCAGCAGTCACCCTGGAGAAAATCAGTGGTGGTGAGCAGGGCTGGTTTTCCCGGGATTTCTTCCTACCCTGTAAATCTGTGAGGGTAGAGAAGCCTCCCAGGAAGGTGTCATTAGCTTTCAGGGTGGCATTTCGGGAAGGCAGAACTGTCAGAGCACTTGCTTTGTGGTGGCCTCTGTTGCAGTACTCATAGAGGTATGTAAATAAAGACAAATAAAGAGCTGCATTTAATATACTGATTCTCTGTTGTCTCCTCGACAGGGAAGCTGATCTGCACATCTCATGTTTCTTTAACATGCAGCAGCATGTCCTCCTCTACACAATATCTAGAGACACCTCCACTTTCTGAATAATGAAGCATCTTTTTACTTTGAAAGAGAAAAAAACCCTGATTATAAAAGCACATGCTGCAGGTAATAATGGGTTTGAGAGATTATGTGATTAAGCATGTAAATGCAGTTTTACAAGGGGAAAGCAGAATAATATGACTTAACTGGTACATTTAGAGAGAGAAAAGGAAGTTATTAAACCTTCATTTTTTTAAATGTGTAGTTAAGGAGTTTTAAACACAAAGAGGGAGAGAGAAGGATATTGCTCAGGCCAGAACTTCAGATTCAGTCTTACTACACTGAGCATGCAAACAAAGCTTATATCTAACTAAACATTTCTTTTAAATGAATCATGACATAAAAGCATTAATTTAGGCTTCCAATTAATTTTCCAAAAGAAATGATAATTATATTTCTAACAATTAGCATTTCTGGTTTGCAAACACATTTTAGCCACTTCATTCTTATGCAGCACAAGAATAAAAGCTGAGAGCAGAAACTAAGTCAATAAACCAAAAAGTCCTCAACGCTGCAAAATACAGGATGAAAAGGACAGTGGTAACTTCCAGTGACATGCAGAGCCCTGTGGGGTTCATGGGTTTTAATTGGGTAGCAAAGAGTTCTACAACACCAGCTATCCATTACACGACACCTGTCATCCTTCTTTTTCCTGTGGCCATTTCTGTGGAATTCCTGCAAACTGAGGCTATCCCTGAGCTCTCAGCACCAGGTTGGTGTTACATCTGCCCCTGTGAGGACACAATGAGAGGCTCACTCTGCCAGAGCCCTGGTGCACAGACTGCTGTGCCACCGACCGCTGCTCAGATCAGAAATAAAAAGCCAAATCATAAATACATCTTTGGGCACATCCGATGTGGCTTAGGCATCGCTGCACAGTGAAACCTGTATTTTAAAACCCCTCGCTTTTTGCAGCCAGCAGGTTGTGCAGGTAACCTTTGGCAGAGCTCAGCTGTGACCAGCCCAGAAATACAAACCCAGCCCCTTGGAAGAAGCGTTGCCTTTGCACCAGCACCAGTCACGTTCACTGAGAGGTGGTGGGGTCTGACAGACCCAGCACACCACAGCTGCTCCACAGACCTTATTCCACCCCTTTCTGGCCCTTTTCCCAGCATAAAGGATTCTTGAGCAAGACACTTTGCATCTGAGCATTTGATGGCCAGCACAGAACACGTCCACAGTGTTTGCTTTGCCTTTCATGACAGGGATGTGCTTTCAGCGCTCAGCAAAACGCGATCCCTTTGCACTGAGGTATTTTTAAAACTATCCAAGCTCCAAAGCTGTCAGATGTATCTCTATGCAACCACAACTGTACAGTCACCATGCCCTGGTAATTTAGGGTGGAATGGTACCATTGCATAATCCTTCTTGCTTAGTGATTTATAAAGTCCTAATGCAGAATAGCATCAAACTTCAATGCCTGTCCCTAAAACTCTCTCTCATATTTATTCTGCTGTTTTGTCTACTTGCACATTTTTTTTAATAGGAAAGTGTTTAAACAGCTCTTTCACATATTGATTAGGCTGGTACTCAAAGAAGAAGGGAGGTGATTGATGAATATACCTGTTCATTTAAAGCAGGTCTGAGGCAGCACCAAAATTAGTTGCTGACTTAAGTAATTTAGTCACAAAATTATGCTCATGTAAGTAGCAAATAGAGTATTTCTGCTGTGAAGTCAGAAAGTCAACTTTGGATGCTCTCAACAAACAAGAAGAAATCCTGTGTGTGACTTCTTTACAGCAACTTAGATCAGTGTCAGACTGGTGGATTTATGCAGGAAACACACAGAGTTAAGGGTTGAAAGCCCACTGCTTTTTTAGCCAGTGATAAATCATCCCATGTGGAATTTGTGAGGCTGTTATTTGTGAAGCTGAATGGGGAACTTACACTTCTTCCTTTTTAAATACATGTCAAGGCTAGAAGGAATTACAGTGCTACACGCACAGTGAAACCTGTTCCAAGCACCTTGACACATCGATAAGACAGAAGTTACCTTTGAAAGACTTAAAAAAACCAAAGCCTGTCTTGATTGTACTTGGTTTTTAATGGAGGTACAGCAGAAATGCTTTCACAGCTTTGGAAATGGCTTCAGCAGGCACAAAAATTCAGATGTTTAAAAAGGACAGAGAGGTAGGAATGCTGCTTGACAGGAAAGGAAGGCTGGCCCATGCTCACAGCACTTTCTGCCAGGGTAGGGAGGCTTTGCAGAGGAGTGAGAACCCCCCACTGAAACTCTGGCAGCTCTGGGCAAGCACAGAAGGTGCTGCTCAGTCTGCAGGACTGGAAAAGTGCTGCTCCAAGAGCCTTCCCACTCCTGTGCACCTGGGGGTGTCCAGCACCAGCCACTGCCAGACAGGAGACAAGACTGGATGAGGGCTGTGACCCAAAAGAGCAGCTTCTCTGTCTCCGCTGGCTAGGATGTGCTATAGGAATATAAAAAACAACGACTGCACTCTGCACAATACTTCCCTGGTTTTGTACCGCTTCGTGTTTGAGGTCCCTTTCTCCAAATCAGAAGCAAGTGCTCCAGCACACATCCAGAATAAATATTTAAAACACAAGTGCAAAGAAAAGCTCCCTTGTCTTCCTTTGCCAGTCTCTTCATCTCTCAGCATCACTAACAGGCCTGCTGTTTACAGAGCAGTGCCAAAGCCTGATTAGGGATGCATCTTTAAAAAAATAACGTGGGGAAACAAAGGAGCAGATATCCGTGAGATCAGCAGATTCTCCAAAATGTTTGATCCCTCAGATCAAATGCAGTGTTTTTCCTCCCAGTGTGCCTCTGTGTGCGCATCTGCACCTGATTACTTGTAGGTACCACAGCCCTTAGAATTCCTGATCATAGTCACGGGAGAATCATCGCAGAAAGGAACAAACATTGTCCATTAAAAGACAGCCTTGAGTTGGTTTTTGCCAGTTTTCTTGCTTTAGGCTAATACTTTGGTGTTCATTCAAACCACTGAAGTCTCTTATCAGGGACAGCACAGCACAGAACTTGAAATGGAAAACAGAGGCAATATGAGTTTCCTTAGAAAATATTAGAAGACTAACTTTGAAACGTCTTAATTTTAAATTTCTTTCTTTTCGCAATTATCTTTCCTTAAAAGCAAA
>VXBT01009028.1:1000449-1025657 GCA_013400235.1 Oriolus oriolus
AGGTGAGAGAAAAAGAAACTAAAAAAAGCAGAGAAAAAAAAATTGGGATGAAAATATTACTTCCCTAGGGTTTCTATTCTGCTTTTTTCTATATATCATCCTAACTGCAGAACACAAAAATGATCTATTAATCACATTAAGCTTAACCATCCATTAAAAAATATTTTAATATTACCTGTCTCACAAAACATAAAAATCTCCTGACAGCCGTATCATTTTCCTGACTCACTCGCCCCTTTTTCATGAAATTAAGTTTATACCAAAGGAAACCCAAGAATAAATGAGGGTCTGTATCATCACACTCCCAAACTTTGACAACCTGGAGTCACTAAGGATAGGAATGCAATGGTAACAGCTAACATTTCCACCAGAGCACACTGGGTTTTCTCCTTTCTCCCCATTCCTGCAGGCTCAGCAGAGCCCTCGAGGAGAGCCAGGAACCTCACCCAGGCCCTGGGGTGCCTTTCTTGGTCCACCTGCCAACCTCCAAGCTGTCCTTGCCAGACCAGAGCAGTGGGACACACCTCCCTTATCAACGCTGGGAGATTTTTGGCTGCAGAGCTGACTACAACAGTGCCACAGAGTAAAGGCTCTCCTACCCTTGCTTGACAGCCAGCAGAGCTCGCGTCCTGCCACAGCCCAGCGTTTGACAGACAATAAGAGATGAAGAAACCCAAGTGCCTCTCGTTGTTTAACAGGCCTGGAGGTGCAAAATCATTGGCCAACCACCCAAAAGAATCTCATCTTTTAAACTCTCCTTTTGAACCCATTTCGGTTTTCAGGTAACCAAGAAACTCATCTTTATTCGTTGGCGATTTTTTTTTTTACAGCTGCCTGTAATCTCCCAACTTCCAGACTGAAAATCATTTAAAAACAAATGAGCTTCCCTGCAGATAAAATTCAGAGTCTCTCTGAGCTTTCAAGATAATAAAACTAAAAGGCAACGTTAAGTTGAAAGGGGAGATGAAAAACAGAGGGAACCAGAAAGTCCCATAAAGTTCAGAATTAAGCCTTAAGGCTAGAAGAAATGGACAGAGAGTAAATTCTCCTTTTCAATATGCTATTTTATGGAAGTGGGATGAGAGCAGCAGCAGAGCACAGTATCTCTATCTTGTTAGCACTGTTCATATTCTCATGTGTTTTTGTATGTGTGTGTTTGCACTCCAGCTGGGCCTGGTGCCATCACATATTAGATATTCACAGCTTCTGACTTCACAGCCAAGATTTTCAAAAAGCTCCGGTAGCTTGAGGTGCCTCCAGTGCTGAAACATCCAAAGGCAAGCAGCTTGGCAGCACTCTCAGTAAAGGGCTTTTTAAGGCCTCTCAGGCTGGATACTCAAATAGGCTCGTCCCCGTAATCATCGATTTGTGACAAAACCTGGCAGTGGCACGAGGCACATTTCCATTTATATAAACTGCTGATGGAGCTGGTTGGTGGCTTTGGTTGGACATTTCAATAACATCTGATATCAAATACAGCATAATTGTAAACCTGCCTCTCTCTTCTCCATCCAGTAGTTCAGCGTTTTAATGAAACTGCGCCAGGAACTGCACCTCTGGTTCATCTAACACCAAGTATTGAAATAAATTATCTCATTTTTCTACTGTTTTTACAGATTCTTATAGACTTGGAAAAGTTGTGTGCGTGATAATTGAAATTATCCTCAGCATAAGATTCATGAGCTTTTATGAAATTTCCCTTTTAACTTGAAGAAGTGCCTTGGAAACAACTGCAGTTCAAACATCTTTAATCATATTCTCTTCCCATGGACATTCAGGAGTACAGCCCTGTCCACGTTCAAGCACACAACATTTTACCTTCCTTTAAAATTGGCCTGCAAACGTCCCTCTCCATGGCAGTTCAGCTGCACTGGTCCCAGTACCATGGAGGGAGCTGTCCCCCAGCAGCTGTGGGGGAACTGCTCATCCTCTTTCACTCTACTACGTCTGACAGCCTTAGCACGTGTAGGAGAAAGATTTATTCATCAGAGAAGATGACATGCACTGGGTAACAAGCTGCCACCGCTGTGGAAGAAAACTGACGCCTAAAACGGCCAGCCTGGAAACAGAGACCAGACAGGGGTAAGGGAATAAAGGTGGATATTTATTCAAAAGGCCTTCAGAGGCACACCCTGGGCAGGCCAAAGGCTGCACCCGAGATGGACCCCGAGTCACGAGTTCTTCACACTGTTACAGGTTTGGTCCATTTGCAGATCAGCATAAATTCGCCAATTAAACTTTAGCTAATGATGGAACTGCCCCTCAGCTCGCCCCCCTTCTCAAGGTGCTGGGTTACACATTTTGGGCCTGGGACGGGCTGGGTGTCCTTGGAGAGCAGGCCTGGAGAGGCTTTGTTATGTCTGTGTGAGCATGAGAGAGCAGCAGCTGACAGGCTGCAAGGCAGTTCAGTTACACACTAGGAATACAGAATTTGAAAAAATGTAAGAGTTAAAACCTAAGGCATCAAAATAATCGGTATTTTATTGGAGAAGTGCAAAATGCCTTTAATAAACAGAGAGGACAGGATGGAGGAAGGCTCTTGAGCAAGCAAATGAAAACAGCTCGCTCAAGAACAGGTTACATCTCTCAGCACATTCTGTAAAGCTTTGCATATATGCAAATGTCCCCCTGCACTTTGGCACATCAGCACAATGTAAAAGGCACGATGACTCTACAGGGGGAGGGAAAAAATGAGGCCGACAGAGCTCCTGTACACAAAACCGTTCCAAAGGAGAGCAAGGGAGGAAGTGGCAGCGCAGTGGTTGTGTGGATGGATTCCAGAGGCCGTGTCCAGGCATTTCAGAGCAGGCAGGCTGTGGGAGCCAGCTGCAGGGCAAGGAGGGTACCAGCAGAGCTGCTTCTGAAGGAGTATGAGGAACAGAAGACATTGGCTTCTTGCTAGCAAACCAAACCCTCTGAATCCCTGCCTTCTCCCCACACCAGATCGCTATGAGAGCAGAAAATACGTTCTCACACCCTTTGCTGTTTCTAAGAGCGTGTGCAGTGGCACTGATGCCATGATGATTTTTTGCTTTTTCTTTTATACCCCTTTTTATACACTCTTTTATATAGCTTTTATGTATTCTTAGTGCTTTTAGCCTACACAGTTATAATTCTTTAAGTTTGATCACTTCCCTCAGACCCAATATCCCGTTAAACCAAGAGCCCAAACATCCTGGAAACCCCAGACCCCGAGGGCCTCTCCAGAACACATTCTGTAAACAAAGCCAGGCCCAGCCAGGGGAAGGTTCCTCGCTGAGGGGTCTCGCTGGAGTCCCTCACTGGGGAATCTTTGATAGATGTGCTAATTAGCAAGGCCTATAATTGCACACACATCACATCGTGGGGGGCCATTTCTCCGGGGGGCATTTTGGGGTGCATTTCAATGTGCATTTCAGCGCACCTGAGGATCCTTCAATAAATACCGAGGTAAAACCCTTTTTCCCTCTTAACTGTGTTCAGCTCTCTTAATTTTAAGACCAGGAAAAGGCGTCAGCACAAATCCATGCCAAGCAGTTTTTGTGCTCCAGTAACCGAGCACTGCCTCCAGTGTCACACGCCACCAAAGTGTGAGCTCACAAAGAGCCCCAGGCCCTTGTGGCAGCTCGGCATGAACACGCTGAAATAAGAGCTGTGGGTCGTCTTCAGCAGAGGGAAGGAAAAAGCCAAAACGCTGTTTGACCTTCAACGCAGCAGCCTCTTCTGCATCTACTACAACCCTCAGGCTGAAAAACATCCTGTCCCTTCTGAAAAGGGGGAGGAAGATCCATATGCAGCAAACAGGCAGATCAAATGAATCACTGTTTGCAGAGCAGTAATTATCAACGTGGGACTGAGGGGTCTGTGATCCTGTTTGCGACATCAGAGAACAGCGAAGATTCACCGGGAAGATCCCATTAGTCTCATCTCACAGCAGAACCTCAAAGCTGCCCTAAAGGCACAGCATGCCCACAAACAAAATTCCTTAGCAAGATCCAGGCACTTTGTAAGGTTTCACTGTTGCCAAGAAAGATTTCCAAATGGAACTTATTTTTTTCCATTCTAAATGGAACGAATGAAAATAAAAAGTAGAATAGAATTACCCTTGGTTTGCTGGCCCACACCAGCAGATGTCTGGTGCTCACCCTCACCTCCTTCTGTCCAAAAGAATTCACAGCACAGTGCTCTGGGATGTATCTCAGCACTGTCTGAATGCACCTGAGTCTCTTAGACATTTGTGACCATATTTAAAAGATCAAAGTAAAGGAGTGGAGTGTGTTTTCAGCTACATTGCCTTCAGTCAATTAAATACATCTTTTCAGAAATATGAAAAATGTAATTATTTGGACTGGATCAGCCAACTCTGAGTGCTAGTCCTGGATTACCTCATCTTTCTCTAAAAATTAAAAGTCAAAAATACCCAGCAGAATTCCCAGTCCGGGACCAAGTTCCAAGCAGGACTGTGAGAGGGGTCAGAGGAAGCATTCTGATAAAGAATTGCCACATCATTTGGGAGAGGAGAACTGCAGGATTTGCCATCTGCACATGTGTGACAGAGACAGCACCCCCACCTTTATCAGCTGGAGCCAGAAGGAGCCAGACCAAGGAAGCACTTTGGGGTTTTTTTCTGCTGCTCCTGGAGAATAAGGTGAACCCTAATCAGCAAGGCATGAAACTGAGACCACTTACAAGAAGTGCTGGGAAAGGTCAAAATTCTCTCAACTTTCATGCAAAGTCCTACACCAGTTTCGATCAAGATGGTGAAGCCCAGATTGAGTTAAAAGCAAAACCCCCAAACAGCCTGATGATGTGCTTAGGGGAACCTCGCATTATCTAATCTAACTATAAAATATTTAGTACTTTAAAATTCAGTCATGTCAGCTGGAGTCTAATTTCTCTTTCCCCTGTGGATTTCAAGTGTCTTTTTGAAGCTTTTTGGCATTAAAAAAGCAGAGGGGGGAAAAAAAAAAAGAAGGAAGCAGAGTTTGGAGTAGGACTTCTGTTCTTCCCATACAGCTTTGTGCTAATAAATGGGGAGCTGGGGGGTTTGACTGAAAGAGTAGAAGGTGAGAATTAAGGTAAGGTCACTCTTCTAACATGCACAGCACCCAAAGCTTGTTCAGTCTGTCAAAATGGATGTTATGCACTAATTCATGTCCAAGAATGAACAGTATATAGAAGACACAGGCAGAAGTAAAACTTTTAATCTCTAAATTTTGAGATTTACACTTACTTTCTTTTTTTTTTGAGGGAAAAAAAAAACCCAAACAAATCCTCAACCAAATAACGCAAGAAATAGAGCAAATAATTCCATAATCGAGAATAGGAATCACTGACCTGGGAGGTGGGAGAGGTCGGTTCAAATCCCACTTCTGAATCGTTTCAGCCTAAGCTTTGTCACAGTTCTCAGTTATTTAAGTGTACGGCTCAAAAAAAAAAAAAATCCATGACCAAAAAATTCCACAATAAACCAGAAAATTCACAGCAACGTGGGCCTGGTGGTTCAGCCACACACCTACAAGTGTGTTTGACAAATCCTTTACAGCAGCCTTTCAAAGATTACTGTTCTGCCTTGTCAAGATAGCTGTGACATTTTCCTGAAGAAGCTGTCTCTTTTTGAAACCAAAGTTACCTGTGGTTGAGAAATGTAAAGAATGGAATAAGAAAGAATGAGTTTTTTGGCCTTAGCAGGAGAAAAAACTCAGGTTACTTGAAAAAATATATGGAATGCAATGACTCAGCAGCAACGAATTTTAATTATTGTGCCTAAATTCCACAATTTACCTTGTGCCCTGGTGAAAGGAGGGGCTGAAAACAAAAAAGCCCAAGGAATTCTGGAATACTCTTCTGATACAAGGATCACCAGGAGCTACTTAAAGGTCTGCTTATGTGCTGCTTAGGTTACAACACAAATTAAAAATTGCTGTCATCATTCAAATCATTCACAAAGTCATTAATTTTTGCCCTGGCTAATAATATTCATAATAGCACAGCAATTGAGCACAAACAAATAAGTATTAAATTAGGAAGTGGGACATGAGGCTTTTACATCCTCCAACACTCACAAAGGCATTTTTCAAATTCAACACAAATCTATCCTAAAACTAAATTCATGACCCTTCTGTTGTTGGATTTTGGTTGTTGTTGTTGTACTAAGAAACGTAAATTGTATTTCATTTCCATAGAAGTCCCAATCAGTCTTTTGTTTCCCCAAGCATGGGTTGAATTACAGCACCTTCTGCACTCTGATTTTTTGGCCAGTTCAAAGAGCAGGCAGTGGAAGAGAAAGATGTTGAAATACGATGGCAAAGTCAAGCATTTTCAGTTATGACGTACAACAGATGCCAAACTCTGCAGTGCATATCCCACTGCTAATCTGGGTTTGCTATGATGATTAGAGGAGACCGCCATTTGAAGTAAATAAAATAATTTGCTGAAATCTGTGTCACCTCAGGAAGATGCAGACATTCCCATATTTCTGCAATTGCTTCATTTTGCAGCGAAATAAATTTTACGGGGGAAAAAAGATATTAAGAACTCAACCTTAAACAATACTTGTGCTCTGGGAAATTGAAAACATCAGAATTCAGCTCTTTTTCCTGTGTCACAAAGAAGAATGAGAATCTTTCATCCAAAGCAGTACAAACTAAGAAACTGCAAAAAGATATTTGGGAAGAGAGGAAGATGCCACGTTTGAAACAAAAGCTTCTGTTCTTAAAAGACAACAGATGAGAGTTAATTGCTTCATAATGGAGAAAGTATTGAAGTATGAAAACAATCTGCATTTTGGAGAACTGTTCTGTGTCCACAAGTTAAGCATTCATTACTAATGTTTTATTCATTTCTTTTAACAACACTGCACTAAATTCCTACAATAATTCATCAGCTCGCATCAGATCTCCTTGAATTTTAGCAGATCCCAGCTCTATTCTGGAAGTGTTGGAAGCAGATAAAAAACTAAATGTTTATGTGGATTCAGATGCTTGATAAACCAAGGTAACGAAAGAGCCTCTTTCCTGCACCTGGGAAAGACAGTGAGGGTTCCACTAAAAAAACCCCTCAAATAAACAAAAAAAGGCATCAGGAACTTCTCAGCCACAGAATCAGGAACAGTCATTGTCTGGTTTTCTCACAGAGAAAAAAAAAAAAATAAAGCCCCAGTTTCCTGCAGGCAGTAACACAGAGAAAGTCAGCCATAAACCACACTTAACAGCATCATTAAATTGACCAGAAACCACAGGTTTACCATGGTAAGTACTATACATACTCTTAAAAAGTAAGCACACACACAGACACCAAGTTTGTATTTGGAAAATATAAGACCTGCGATAAAAAACATCCTTGGCTCGTTTCTGGAGGTCTGCTTGCCCCTTTCTAGAGATGACCTTGGAAAGGAAGCACAGCGATTTCTCCCCTCAGCCTGGGGTCCACCAAACTACCCCCTGCAAGGTCTCGGTTTCCCCTCCCTCACCCCAGCTCCCCATTTGCCCAGCTACATCTGTTGTGTGACCCTTGGACACCTCTGGCATCCATCTCAGTGAAATGAGCTGCTGGTACCCACAGTGAGCTCCAAGCGCTGAGCAATGGCCCCGGGAGGTGGTTCTGCCTCTCTCATCACTGCACTTTCTGTCACAGGAACAGGCACTTCAGAAATGAATCACAGCATACGGGATGTCCGCGTCCACAGAGCGAGTTCATCACAGTCCTTCCTTACTGAAATGCTTTCAAGTAAACATCTTCAGTTGCTGTGTCCATTGGAAACCTCAGTTCACTCAAAATTCATCACTACAGGCAAATGATTTAAGATGTTCCTCCCCACACTCCACTAACTGAAGCCTACCTTGGGTGCCTGTTTCAGAAGCATGGAAATACCAACCCGAAGTTTCCTTTTAAAATACAATTTGCGAGCCTGGCATGTTATTTATTTATCAGAGGGAGCTGAAATTGTTTCCATATTTCCCTAAAATAAACGTACCACGGAGTATTGAGTTAGTTTAACTAACGTTGCCTTCGGTTTGACCTGCCCGCCAGCTGCACAGCAGTTCAGCTATTAATAAACTGCCAGACCACACCTCATCCCCAATAAAAACTGAACTCTAACGTCAGCAAGTATTCCCATTGCAGAGGCTGCATGAACCTTCAGAACCTCAATCACTGGGAAATTCTGCTCAACTAGCAGAAAACGCCCAGGCTGCCTCTGAGAAAATGGGAGCTTATTTGTATGTAAACCCATGTAACACAGAGTTCATTCTCCAGGCCTGACTCACACTGATAAGCTGTTAGCCCAAATAAGTGTGTGTGTGGGGGGGGAAATCTTTTTTTTAAACGTAAAATTAGCAGTTGAACATCCTGCTCATTCACTCTGTGCCTGATCTGAGCTCCCTCGTTCAGTGACATGGGAAGCAGCAGGAGCGGAGAGCAGCACTGGAGGCCCGCAGGGAGGGTTTGGAGCCCGGAGGGTATCACACATCCAGGAAGGGAAGAGGTGAATCAGCCACACCAGCTGGAAAGGGACCTTATGGCTGCTTAGAGGGCTTGTCCATTTCTGCAAAACCCATGGGTTCCACCTGTATTTCCCCTGGCACGAGGGAAGGGATGCTCCAGAGAGGGGAGCTGGAGCGGGTCCCAGGAGTGACCTCCCCTCGGAGTGCACGGATAGCCCTGCGAGCCCTGGCCATGGTGGGTGTCTGACTGCACATCACCCAGCTTGGCCAAGATTGGATCACTGGGACACTGATCCCTGCTCCTAATTAATCCCCAATTATCTCTAACACAAGATGGCTCTCCAATAATCTGTCCGCTCCTTGTCTTTAGGAACAGCCTTGGAAAACATCATCTGTGACCACTCACAGGCAGTTTCTTTGTTTCAAGTCTCACACTTTTCCTTCTTTTCTACAGTTCCGGGCACTGTTCTTCAGTTTGAGATGAGCAGCCTAGTTTTTTTTTTAAATGGCTGCTGCTAGAGGTGTCACACCTCACCTCTAACTGTGCATCCCAGGTGGAATTCATCTCTCCCGCTCACACTGACCGTAGTGTTGAGAACAACTCATCTTCTGTATCTGTGGGAAATCTGAAAATTATGATGGATACCAAGACAAACATGTTTGGGTTTTTTCCAGGCAAACCCCTGCAAAAACTTCTCGATTTACTTCAAATTCACTTAAGTCATATATACTGATTTTGCTTTAAAATATTTTTCTTTGTTTGAAGCTATTGTTTCTAACATCTCAAAAAAAAAAAAATCAGTTAGGATGTTTGGGGGAGAAAATATTGAAAGCTGAACTACATTTTAAGTATTACCCTAAAAACACCATGAGTATAGGTGGGGTTTAACATAAGGTCTCTCCACAAAGTTTTGTGCAATGATATTTTTACACCCTTCTCTGTTAGGACTATAACTGTCCCTCAGAAAAACTAATTAAGCCCAAACAATATAAAACAAAATCCTGTGTCATGTTCAAGGAACCTGCTGGGGCCTATCTGAGCTACTGTAAGATAATTTAATGAGTACTCATTAAATTAACATCTACCCCCACAGCAAGTTCAGCAGTCAGAGATATAAGCAGAAGAGCTGTAAATGGCTTTTCCTGCTCTCGGGGCTCCTGCTGTCTCATCTGGTTCAGGCAGCTCGGATTCTGTGCCTCCGCACTCCCGGGAAGCCGGGGCTGGCTGCAAAAGAGCTTCACAAGACTTCATTTTTACTGTAAATTTCCAGCATTAGGGGGAAAAGAAACTTATTAGCCTCAAGCACAGCTGCCTGAGGAACTCCAGCTGTTTCCCCAAGGGAGGTGTGCACAGAGCTGCACAGTCAGGGTACCCCACTGCCTTGCACTGGAGGAGGCTCAGGGTAGGGTGGGATCCAGCACTCACCCCTGGGGTATCCCTTCAGCCACTCACCCACTCTGCAAGCTTCACTTGCCTTTGTTAATCCTGGTTTTCCCAAATGCAGGATGTTTGTGCAAGGTGGTTATCTACTGGGGAGACTCCTTGCTGCCTTGCAAGAGCCCTTGCCCTGTGAATGTTTTATACCTGACAGAGCCAGGCTGGAGCCAGAGGGATGCAGCTGGGACAGGGACGCAGTTTAATCCTACAGTGGGTTTCATGGGCTGCCCACTAAATACAAAAATAAATAAATAGATAAATAAATAAATATTTTCCTTCTCTAGCAGGTGATTTAGATGCACTGGCAGAGTACTGTGCAGATCAACAGGGATGTATCAATGTTTTACAGCAATACTTGGATGGACACAAAGAAAACTCAGCCAGGTTTCGTGCTGACTCGCATGCCCTGGGTAAAATGGAGAGAACTTCACTTTGAACTCAGAGCAGGTTTGTTTTCACAGCCTGCCATGCTGTTTGCTGCCTGGATCATGTGCTTGGTTCAAAAGTCATCCAAAGACACCAGGCCCTGCGAAAAGGCAAACTGCTTGGTACATTTTTAATATTAAGGTACTACAAAACAAGTCACCAGTGTTCAGGATCGCTCGTTAGCAAACAGTATCAGCACAGAGCATGGGGGATATAATGGTATATCAGGAGAGTCCATCACTCTGTTTTACAAACACTCACTCTCTTTTACAAACCCATTGCTAACACCTCATCTGGGCTCGCACAGACTTTAGTCTCTGCCAAAGGAGCATCCAAATTTAAATTTATTCACGTACATACAATCCTTCTGAATGATACTGAACTGTTTAAAGAAACTGTATGTGTCAAAGAGCTGCAGGACAAACTGAGTGGTGGTGGTTAGAAAAGAAGCCCCCACATGTCCTACAAGTCCTTGGCTTTAGGAGAGCCTAAAAGGAGAAAAAAAACCCAACAGCTGATGAATCTTGTTTAAGCTTTTTTTGTACCCAAAACCAGCTGAAGGGACTGCACTGTTGAGCTGGCAAGGAGTTAGTTCCCAACTGCTAGGCCCTCAGTCTGGCTCCAGCTGCCAGATTTCTGCATTCAAAGTGCAGCAGCTCCAAACTGTGGGACAGCTTTTCGGGACCGTGCTGCTGTCAGCCTCAGAGGCGGACCCTGCCTGGGAAAAAAGGAAGCATTCCCGAGAAACACTTGCTGGGCACAGACCTGCCCTTTGCTACCAACCCCCCCTCAGAGACAGGATTTTAGCTTTTCCTCTGCCAGATTTTCAGAAACTGTGCTGGAATCATTTGGGAAATAATGCCCGGGGCAGTCTCGCTAAGAACAAACAGATCCTCTGAGCACAACCAGGACACAGCAGAACGGCACAGAGAAATCAAGAAACAAAACTCTGCAGTGAAATTGTGTAGACACAGCTTATCAAAGTCTTGACAGCACTTTTATTGCTGCTTGCAGTAGGACTAAAGTAGTGACTTCTCAAATGATTCTCTCAAAGAACAGAGATGAAGACATTTCTACCCTATAATGAGAATTTGGGGGTATAGGGATTTTTTTTCTGGAAATTAAAGAATATTTTATCTCCCCTACTGTGACAGGAGATAGAACATCTGTGGACATGTGTGGCAGTAGTACAAAAGAAGGTTGTAAACAAGAGGTAAGAATAGTCTTTGCTCCCCACAGAATGTGTTGGTTTGTTTTGTTCTAATGCTGTGTTTGCCCCTGGGTCATTTGTCACATGGGGCCTTTTGGCAGAGCAGGTGAGATAGAACAGTTTTCCATGGACAGCCTTGCTTTAAAAATGAAGAAGAAAGAGGGTATCAAGAATTTAGTATTGGATTTATGATGGTGATCAGTGCAGGAATGATTTCAGGTCTTTAAAGATTTTTCCTTCTGCCTCGAGTTGTTTTCTCCTTGGCTTTATTTTATTGTGTTTTAAGCATTTGCCTTGTGCACTCACATGCTCGCTCCCTTTCTCTGTCTGCTCTTGCCTGAATCTGTAGCCCATCTTTCTCTCTGGCTGCAGCTGAACTGCAATAATGAAACCTCCCTTTGTTCTTGAAGCCAACTGCTGGGAGTAATGGGGGAGCACCGAGGGCAGCAAGGAATCAGCCAGTGCATAAAGGACTGAGCACACACCTCCTCTCCACATAAACTGAGATGATGCACCAGAAGAAAGCCTGAACTGAGGTTCTGCGTGCTGCACATCCCTGCAGAGAATCTCATCCAGCTGAAATGAGTGTTAAACTACATCTGAAACTGAGTCAGACTGGGAGGCACTCTCTATTTACCCTGGTGGCTGGCAGCTTGCTGTCTAGCCAAGCCTCTTACAAGGCTGTGGAAGCAGGGACTCTGGAGCCTGGATTGCTTTGCAATAATGCTGCAGCATTTAGGCTTCTGCTGCTGTTAAATCTGCTTTTATGAGCAGGCCATAAAGCTTGATGTGGTGAAGCAGGATTGCACCCAGTGGCCAGGAGCGGTGCCCAACAGCCTGGAAGGGAAGAAACAGAAGCCATGCCCACAAACACAGCCTAGGGTAAAAAAAAGCAAGTCAGTCTGTTTAAATAAAGCTCACTGTGACACACAGATGCTGCCCTGTGACTGACCACTCCTTTTGGTCAGGAGAGCTGAATTACTGTAGCCCTTGGGAAAAATGGTTTCATTGATTTCTACAAGAGTGATTAGTTTTAATGAAGACCCAGATATTTTCTGGCTCATATTTAGTACAACATGAAAACACCAGCAGGCATCAACTAGGCCAGCTTATCCTAAACGCTCCTTCAAAACTCAGTGGAGTTCTTCAGCTTTAAGGAAATACAGATTACCAGGCTAGATGCTTCTATTCCATATACATCATTTCCATCTAACCTGGTGTCCTGAACCCTGCCTAAACCCAGTCCTAGATCAAGGCAGCATTGATTTTACCCACCTTGCAGTCCCCATTGTCCTGGTAGGCCGAGCCCCAGGCTGGTGACAGCAAAACCTCATAGTCCCAGGTCAAAATCTGCCCAGACAGACCTGTCAGCCCCTGCCACTTCACACTATCAGGCACTACCCCCATCACCAACAGGAGTGTTTGGGTTTGGCACCTTCTGTCCTTTACCCAAACTATAATTCCTATCCAACAGCCCTTCTCAGACTAAATCCAAGCATCTTCTAACTCCAGTCAATGCCTCTAAGGGAGGCAAACCCCACATGTAACCACATAGCCCCCAAGGAAAAGCCAATCCTACCTGTCCAACACCAAAGCTAAGCTGCTTGCTTGTCTTAATCGGTAGATTTCTATCACAGTCCCACTTCTTTGGATTCTTTATCTCAGTATTTCTCCTCATGCCTCAGGAATTCATAGACACAGAGGGGCTCATTGCCTTCACCAGCTGTGAAGGAACATGAATTACTTCCAAAAAAGAGAAAGGCGTGGGCTGAACAGTAGGAAGCATCCTGCTCTCTAATGGCTATTTCCACTCGGCTGCTGAATCAGGGAACACTTTCAGATCAGTGCTGCCACTGTTCGGAACACACATCTTAAACGATATTGATTTCCAAGACGATGAGCTAATTTGTGGAATACTTTGCCACTTACAGCATTTCACATGAAGCTGTCATCATCACCTTTGCGGCGGCATTTGGAAAGCCACATTCCGGAGAAACAAGCTCTCAGGGAACACGTGAGTGCTGGGCCACCTCCCATTGTCCAGGTACAGCCAGGGAACACTCAGTCATTCACCCACCTTTGTAACGTTTGTGCTGAGCTGCGCAGTCAGAGGGATCCTCACAGCTGTCACCTCTGAGGGACTCACAGCAGCGTGCAGCACACATCAGCCTTCAGATGCCTGCACACATCAGAGACCACAAGAGCCCTGTGCTCTCTTGCCTTGCAAGCGAGGCAGCTGAAGCACAGGCCGTGGCTGATGTCACAGCAATCTGCACCCTTCACTCCCCTTTGCAGAGCAAAGGAGCCAGTCCTGACAGGGGAGATGAAGGGGTTTGTAGTTCTGAGCTATGGGCAAATCCTTTGAAGCCAAGATGCAGAGCATGGAGTTAAACACATTTAAAGTCTTTCTGCACAGCAAACCCATACCTGACAAAGCAAAGGCCCAGGAAGCAAGCACTGCCTCAATTAAGAATGACAGTTCTTGCCAAAAAACGCCTCCAAAGCGTGGAATATAAACCTCCCAAATCTGATGTGCATTTCAACAGAAATAGTGCTGCTGTGAGGGATCCACTAGAGGAAGATACAATTTCAAGGCTACTGGCACCCTTAGCCACAGCACATCTCTACAAAGCTTGACACAAACAGGGCTGTAATTCCAGTCCTGTCATCTCTGTCATCCTGAGATGACTGCATTTCCAACCGCACAGGGAATTCAGGAGTCACCCCCAGCATCTGCTTCTTGACTGTCAGGAGCCATCCAGCGAGAGGCCTTGCTGTTTGCAAGTTTCCTTACAATTTAACCTGGCTCAGGGCGAGCAGAGATCAGCTCATTTTTTTTAATTAACCACTCTACGCACTGATGTGCCCAGGCCAGCGCAGTTGCTGATGGCAGCACACATCAGCAGCTCTGATTATTCTAACCTAGATGAACACGTGAAATGGTTTGACAAGAATTGTGCTGTCAGAGGATTTACCCAAGAGGCAGCTGCATGGCTGGGCTCTAGGTTAGATGATAGCTCGAACAGAAAAAAAAAAACTTGCTCAGAAGAAAACATTTCCAAGTGACCTATAATGCAAACACGATCATTTCTCAGACAAAATCATGCAAGAGAGCTCATAAAATACTGCTCTCCTGCTGGGCAGAGCGAAAGCTCCTGAGGTAGCTGCCTTTTTACACATACTGCCTAAAGGCAGCACACAAGTGCACAGTCAGAGGCACCTTCCCAGGACCAATTGATTGGAAATGTGCTAAGACAACTTCTTCTGAATTGACCAAAAATCCATGTAATACCATGACATTTTTTTCCAGCAGGAAGAGATTACGAGAACCAGAGGGCAGTTTTTATTTATATACACAGAAGCAAGCAGTGTGCGTGCACATGTACACCCACCACTGCAAAAGAGTCTCTCACAGCCCAAATTGAAAGATTAGTTCAGGCTTTCTTTAATGTGGCACCGACTCCTGACACTTCCTTTGTGAGTGTTATCATACACTCTGGATTTGCTGCGAGCAGGAGCTGCCAAAACCCTTCTGCTCAAACTCTCCACACTACTCCCTTTTGCAACTGCTGCCAATCCCTCTTCCACACAGGACACTGACACCTCACCCCACACCCACAGCAGCACCTCAATCCAAGAGCCAAAAGGAAAGGGTTTTCCAGGGAGAGTAGCAGATCGAACAGAAACAGAACAAATCCCACAAAGAATTTATCTCTGCACAGAATTTTCTGCCAGCAGCCACCCCCAGTTTATAAAAGGAAACATCTTGCTTGGATCAGCTTGGAAAGAGATCATCAGCCTGGTGTTCTGGGCTGTGCACTGTGCAGAGCTTTCAGGATGCTTAGCTTTCTACAAGTATCTGTTTCCAGAGCAGACTTGATTTATGGCTTCATTGACATTGCCTTACAGCATCACAGCAGTGACAGGGGGACAGTGACAAGGCAGCACCAGAGCCTGATCACTCCAGGCAGGAGGAGTCACAGGAACGCTGAAGGATGAAGTGGCCCTCAGGCACAAAGGTGGGAGAGAGCACAAGGAGTAGGATGGGATCTTACACGCTGAAAACAAGCACCAGCACTGCAAGTGGCACCCTGTGCTCTTATTCAAGACCTTGTTCAAACACATCTTAATGATGCTGTTGTACACCCCAACCTCAATGGTGTAATGCCCCTTACCAAATTTTTCAAAGTTAGCAGCACTTTTTGGCAGTGATCCAGCTGCACAAACATCTCAGTGACCCAAGGGCAGCTATCAGGGAAAATCAACACTAAAGCAGGTGAAAATACATAACTATCAGATATATGGAGGTAGACTCAAACTCTGGAAAATTCTTTTACTTACAGCCAGTGTAACTCCCAAACAATTAGTCCTATTAATATCCTTACCCTATTTCAAATATTCAAAATTTAGATACTTGCCCAAGCTCTTCACCCAACTGGTAGTACAATTAATTGGTATGCTCTATGCTGTTGTAAGTGATAATTCCAGTTATAAATACCAACCTGCATTCTGCCTCACTAAATTTGATATGCACCAGTGATCACATGAATTTGAAAGTGGTTTGTCTCAGCATCCATCATGATTTGGAGTCCTCAAAAAAAAAATTGTGCTATAAAACTTTTGCTATTTTGCCCTGAAATTTGTGGTAGCTGATACCTGTCTCCCTGCAATAGATATATCAGCCAGACTTTCCCTAACATTTTCTTCCCTAGTAAGTGCAGTTGTCCAGCGAGAACTGTAAAGTGATCTGTGCTTATCTCCTCTGGCTATTGCAAAAATCAGGTCCTTCTGAAACAAAGTCCTCTGCAAGATGAAATTAAACGTAAACTTGTGGGCTTAATTATATTACTTTGAATGGAGTATCGATTGTAGCTAATTTTATCACCCATTTTGAGAGGTTTGCTTGCTGGCTGGCTGGCTGTCACTTTGATAAATGGGAGCCAGTGGATATCTGAAGAGGGATTGGTATTTATAGTTCAGAAAATATCACCACTAAGTTTACAACAAGAAATAGCCCCCCCCCGGTTTACTAACAATCACAGGAGCAATTAAGGTTTGATGAGGCACAGGAACACCCACTGTAAAGCAGATGGTCAGTTCAGAATGTCTGGCTACCCGAAATGGCATTTTCCAACGGTCTCCACAGCTCAGGTGAGTTTGGCCCCTGCGTGAGCAGCAGCTGCCACTTGCAATTTCAGCAACGCCCCAGTGCAAAGGCCCTCAGGACAGTCAGGCCATTTAGCCAGGACTGCGACTATCCAAAGGCTGAGGAGGGACACGAGATAAAGATGGTTCCAGGAACCAAACTAGCAGTCTGGACTTCAACATCAGACACTGAGGGTGGCTGTTTGTCAGATTTGGGGCATTACTGTTATTCTGTATATTTTCATAACTGCAGGTAAAGTTTCTGTGACTAGAGAGGATCACAGTAATCAAAAAGCATTTGTTAAAACATTTCACTCTGTTATACAAGGTGAACAAAAGTGCTGTAATCATAAGATTAATTTCAGGCACTATATGCATTTAGGGCCACCAAATCCTAGTATTAGGACAGTGTCTTATATTTAATCTAAATCTTTTCTTTGTAGACCATTATATTCAGCTCAATTTGCTTATCAAGTCCACTTAATGATGTCTGACAGCTATGACTGAAACTGATAAACGAGGAAGGGGCCATAAGGCACAGAGGTGGTGGCACAGTTGTACCATGAAAGCAACCACCTGATGATTGATTAGCAACAACTTCATTTTTGAAAGGCTTATTCGTACATGTAGCCATTTCCATGGCAAATATCACAAGGATTATCACTCCTATTACACAAGGATTATACTTATTATGATTCTTTTAGTCACAATAGCAGGATTATCGTATCAGACGAGTCTCAATTTGCCTGCCTCCCCTGACTTTTTGGTTCTAATGAGCCATCTGGGTGACCTCCTTCTCCACAACTGCCCTCACAGCAGCTTTTCAACATCCAAAGCCAACAACGAAGTGACTGCACAGAGCTACTGCCAAAGGAAAAGGAGGAGAACAATGCAAAACCAAGCAGAAAGGAGCAAAACCATTCACCAGCAATATTCCTACCCACTCTCAAACTACCCAGTAGCTGGCCCATTTCCTGCCACACAGCCACACCAGAGCAGTGTGGGCAGGGAAAACATCTCTGGTAAGAGCAGGCAAGCTGCTGCTGCCGTGCAAGAACAGCAGCAGTGCAGGCAGGGAGCCCTCAGAAAAGCAGGCACAGCCATCCTGCAGCCCACCATGGATCATCCACTGCAACCACGGTGACAGAAACAGAGATGTGACAGCAGAGGACTGAGTTCTAGTGGAAAATATGAAGCAAAATAAAAGCTAGAAAGGAGAGGAGGGAGAGAAGAGGAAAAAAAAAATTAATAATGAGAATTTAAAGAGAGATAGGGAGAAGTGGGGGAAAAAAGCACTAAATACAGAATGTTGAACTGAGGGAAAGAAGGTGAAAACTGCGGAGCGAAACAGAACAAAAAAATTAATATCAGAAGAATAAAAAAATGCAAATGAAAAGCAGGAGAAGAAATGACTAAAGGAAAGAATTAAGGGGCTTAGTGCAATAGTTTTATTATTCTCTGAAAGCTCCTTTAGTACTAATAACAGGAGAGATTAAGGGTATTTCTTTCAACTATCGAATTTAAGAAATATTTCCTCCTAGTATATTTTATTCCAAATCTAATTTCCCCAAACATTAAATCAGAACTAGGGAAGACTTCCATATAAGACTAAAACTGGGATGAAGTCTGAAATAGGCACCAAATAGCAGCATCTTGAATAAGGCATCATGGTTTCTGAGGAGATTTTTGTTTTCTTGCTTATTTGCATTTTAATATCAAACGGACTTTGAATTCTGAAAATAAAGGCAGTATATTTCACCTGTGTTGAACTCCTTCCCTTTCCATGTTGCATCAAATCTCCCACTGAAGTCAGGAAAAAAAAAAAACCTGCCACTGAAGGTGTAGAATCAAAACCTCTGAGACCCTGTCACAGCAAGACTAAATCTGCCCTTGAAAACCTTGCTGCAGCTGGTCGCTCACACCTATTTCCCAAGAGATTTCCTTGCTCACCACCTCTTAGCACAGCCAGGGAAGGATTCACAGGTGACTCTCTCAGAACCCCAATGTCTCCTGCAGAAGCTGCATTTGGAGCTCCATTAGAAAAACGTAAGAGGGAGGAATATTGGCCAAACATCACCACGATGTGGGAAATCCTGACACAAAGAAGTGTTTTCTTCAAACTGAACAAAAATAAAAGGGTCACTTTCAAGACAAACAGTGCGGAAAGTATTTTTCTGTTTCAAAATGTAGTCATCATCCAAACATTTGTAAAGGAAATGGAGGCACTGAAAATCCAAACACAGTCTCGGGCACTCTCAGGATTTCCAGCACCTTACAGTGGGGGTGCTGCCAAGGCCAGGGCAGGGCCAAGTGCCCAAAATCCTGCTACAGAACTTTAGGCTGGAGCAATGCTACAGATGTCCAACGCTGATCTTCAACTTCCTCATTTGTATCTTCACCTTTCTGGCCCAGAGGTGCAGCAGGAAGTCCGGAGTGTTGGAGCATACTAGTGGAACCCACAAAAATTTGACCCTTACCCACTGTATGGGATGGCTCCTCTCTTTTTGGAGAGTCATTTTTGAAGACAAGCCCCTCTGAAGCAACAGAAAACATATCCATGGCTGAAGAGCATAGGCCAGTCAATAAAATTAATGGTTTATATATTAAAACAAATTAAATGCCAGAGTCCTGTGCTTACCACGTGAACACGCTCAGATTCATTAATACAAACTGGTCGATTCCCTGAAGTACATGCTGGGATAATAGAACAAATGCATTTGTACTGACAGTCATTGGTAAATGGCTAATCAATCCCTCAGTGCTGCTTAATTAGCGACTGCAGGAGACCCTTTTAATTGGCATCTGATACTTGATTTGAACAGACAAATAAAGTGCCACTCAGCCCTTTATTGCCAGTGAACCTTTTTTTTTCCTATTAACTCCACTGTAGCTCCTGAAGAGCATTCCTGAAGGCCAGACCAAATTACCAGCTCCCTGTCACCGGCTAGCCTGACACCCTGAAGTATTTTATCATGATTTCAGTGCTGATGTTGCATTGAAACACTGCATATGCTCTGCTGGTTGCTCAATATGGTTTATATTAATACAAGTTGTAGACTGTCACTGTTCAGGGAGCAGGTAGTTACAAGGAATGCATTGGTTACATTATAACTGGAATAATTTATTATTGAGCAAGCAAGTTCAACAAGCACTATAAAAATCAATTTGTAATTTTTATGCACTTCATCTGGGCTGAAAAATGGGTTTGTTCTCCACTATTTTCTGACTAGACCTCTTCGACAGAAAAAGGGGGAATAAAGCTTTTAAAATTGCAGTTTGGTCAGCAATGCACTCTGGAAATCGAGATTAAAGATGACAGTTTTCAGATGCATAAGTTATGCTTACTTTGTTTTATGGACCTGAGGCCACCACGGTGCCAGGCAGTCCCTTGGCAAAGAAAACCATCCAAAGGTTAAAGAAAGAAACATAGTTTGACAGAGTCAGCCAAAAACATAGGTGACTTGCATTAGCTGAAAAGCTTTTCCACTTCTGTTTACTCCTTCATATCACCGATTCACAAAAGGTAAGCTGGTGGCTATTAAAAGTTTCAAGAGCAATGGCAGTTTTGGAGGAATTAAACAAGGAGTGCTAAAATCTTCAGTGGCTGTGCCTGCGATTGCTATGCAAGACATAAAGCACACACCTTCCCAGTGGCATGAAATCCAATTAATACAGTCCTGGGAAGACCCCGAGCTCCAGTTCTGATGAAGATTTAAAGGTGCAATGACAGATTGTAAGAGTGAGCCGGGACTCACACCCTTAAAGACCTTGTTAATACCGGAAAGATTTACTCAGCACGTGTCCAGCTGGTCAAGTTAAAGGGAGAGTTCTTCATCCCAATGGACAGGAGTGTCTGATTTGCATCGTATCACCAGGCCAGGCAGAGGGAGGGAGGCACAGGCATCTGGCAAAAACCCATTCCAGCAAAGTTTACTCAGATTATGATGATGCCATGATGATTTTTTGCTTTTTCTTTTATACCCCTTTTTATACACTCTTTTATATAGCTTTTATGTATTCTCAGTGCTTTTAGCCCACACAGTTATAACTCTTTAAGTTTGATCACTTCCCTCAGACCCAATATCCCGTTAAGCCAAGAGACCAAACACCCTGGGAACCCCAGACCCCGAGGGCCTCTCCAGAACACATTCTGTAAACAAAGCCAGGCCCAGCCAGGGGAAGGTTCCTCGCTGAGGGGTCTCGCTGGAGTCCCTCACTGGGGAATCTTTGATAGATGTGCTAATTTTGCATGGCCTATAATTGTATACACATAATATTGTAGTAGCCATTTTCTCCGGGGGGCATTTAGGGGTGCATTTCGATGTGCATTTCGGTGCACCTGAAAATCCTTAAATAAATACCAAGGTAAAACCCTTTCTCCCTCTTAATTGTGTTCAGCTCTCTTAATATTAAGGCCAGGAAAAGGCATCAGTGACCCTAAGACATCAGCCTCAGAAGGGGATCCCACCATCACACACCTCTGAGCTGTTCAGAGAGTAATAAATCTGTCACCACATTGCCCTGCACCAAACCAGACCCAGCTGCTCAGTTCTGGGGTGCTCCTTGTGCTGTGCTGCATCTACACAATTAACAGCCACACCTGCCAGGACCCAAGCCTCCCATCACCACCACTTAACACATTGCTTCACATCACACACACATTTATTAAAAGGGCCTCTGAGTTATCCTTAGTAATGATTAGCTTTGATGAAATGCCCCCTGATCACAATCAGCACTTTGCCTTGTGATTTATTACTAAGCCAGTTTATCACGTTACAATCACCCTCCAATATTTTACAGTCTGCTGTGCAGTTTAGAATTACACGTGCTCTGATGCTATGTACTTCATTTTTATAATATTTAACCTCTTTGAATCAAACATCCTGTGAGGCTGTTGCATCAGCATCCCAAAGGTGGAGAAGGGTGAGGAGCACAGTGCAAAGCCAGTCACACACGTGACATTTCCTGCTGGACAGGACCTATTGCCTTCTGCACTGTGCACGGTCACAGTCCCGTGTTTGACATGTGGCTGCTTCAGCCAGAGGGAAAGGGCGTGAGAGAACACTGTTTGAAAGAACAAGCAGCTCCACAAAAAAAACCCCAAGCCTATTTTGCAGGTAAAGGAAGAACTGTATGTGTTGGAGAAACTCTGAACCCAGAAGCTGGTGGCAGATAATACACTCACACAAAGTTCAGGCTTTGCAGGATCATTTATCACCTGTGACTGTGACTCACAGTGAGAAAAGTTCAACCTGTGCAAAGCATCAGCACTACTTTCCTTCTGCACAGGAGGGTGATACCTCTCAGGGAGGTTTTACAGTGGATTTTCAGCGTCCTGCCTATCAAACCATTTAATACAAAAACGTATTTCAGAGAGGCTTAAAACACAAAAGATATAGAGGAAGATTCCAGTTTGAATTAACCAACCATCTTCCTCCCCCTTCCTACTATCCATAGGTTTCCTCTTATTCAAATCTACCATGCCTGTAGACTTTGGTGTGGGAGGAAATACAGCTTCTTATGGAAAGGGGAAAGAAAGAATATGATTGTAATTTAGACAACTTTCATTTCCTTGTTCACCGCCAAAGACGACCAAAAATTTTTTGTCTTAGAACACTTAACATGGAAAAGGAGATGGGCAATAGCAGCAGGGAACAGAAAACAAGAGAATTTCAAAGAACAGAAAAGTAAACAGAGCTTAAGGTAAACAACGTATCTTTTAGAAGAAAGGCAGTGATTATACATCTTCATTTTCAAGTGGAAATTTCTGCTTCCTATTCCAGCTCAAAAGTTGAACCCTTGTCACAGAAAGCAGAAAAGTTATGGTTTGGAAGTGCTGCTGCCTTGCCCAGGGAAATTACAGTTTGGCTGCTCTGTGTTTTCACTTCCTTCTGAGGACCAGGCCCCAGGAGGACACAAACATTAATGACACCTCAATTTCTCCTTATGCACAACCAAGAGGACAGTGCTATTCTTGAAAGAGTCACCCAGCTCAGGAGCTCCAGCCATCACAGAGATGAGAAAAATGAGTTCACTAAAGGGAAATGCCTACGAAACACTACCAGAGCTATTCTGTAAAGAGCAGCGATGAGCTGCGACCCTTTGACTCACAGAACGAGACGTGTCTGCTGAACAGCACCCAGCCAGGCTGGAGCAACACAGCTCTCACCTCCCTGCTGCTTCATCAGCTGCATCCAGAGCAAAGGGAATCTGTGTGCATTCAGCGGGCTGGCTCTGGCTCTCACAGGTGTAAGCCCTCCAGCAGAGGCCTCACCATCCCAGAGACACATCTGCCAGCTCCAGCCTCCTTGCAGGAAGCACAATTGGAGTTGGGTGTTATTCCGTGGATCTCACTCCCCAACTTCAGCTCTGTGTGCATCCTTTCCAAACCAGCTCAAGAGCTGTCTCTACAGCTACACCATTTAGATGGCAATGGAGCAACGACACGATCAGCACCTGAAGGAAGGCTTGAACAGCCTGAAAATGCAATTACTCCAAAGCTGGGCACAGAACTGGATGAATTTCTTCCCCATCAGATCAGAGAGAACACTGCTTTCAGATTGTGCAGAGTAATTTCCTCAGCCTAGCTTTCCCCCAGCAGCACACTGATGAAAGTTCACAGCTCCTGAGGGAATGACTGCAGTGCAGCTGGAAGATGCAGCTCTAGGATGCACAGGCACGTGTCACAGCTTTCATCCTGCTGGCACACGCTGCGAGCTGGGAAGCTTCAACAGGGCACTTTGGAAACAAACCACTGGGTTCCACCTGGAGCCACGGATATTTTTTATTCAGCACCTTGGAGATGGCACCATCACAAGGGCCCTCAAGATCTGAGCTGTTTAGAGGAGAGCCAGCTGCAGGGATGAGCTGCATCTCTTCGATCTCACCTCTAAATACCACATTAAACTTTGAAGAGCAATGACAGACCAGCACTGCTCTGACACTGAGACATTTCAGCTTTGAAATGCACTTTGCCCTGACAGCTTTAGCCAGGGAAGGCTGCAGAGGGGGGAATGATACTGCATACAAAGAGGGATTTATCTGTCACAGAATTAGGGTCTGTATAACTCAAAGTCATGCATACTTACACTGCCTGGCTTTTGTTGTTATACTTTCCAAGGGCTTTTTAAATGGCTCCAAGAAACATTTAGGGGAAGAAAAATAGCCTGAGATCTGGACTCTCCAAGATATTTTAGCATTAACAGATTAGAAAATTACCCAGGGAGGGTTAGAAATCATTCCCTAAGAAGTCTCAAAGGTAATGAAATAAAACCCATTGAAAGACAAATAGGAACATGAAGGCCTGAATATTACTATTTCTGCTTTAATCGGATTCCTGAGAGACCTAAATCCACTAATGCTAAATAGCAATAAACAATAATAGCACTTACATGGACCTATTCAACTCTGAGGTGTTATAGGCACTCATTTATGAGTACATAGGACATCAAAGAGATAGGTACTATTCTTCTGTATCACCAATATTAGCTAAAATTGGAATTTCTCTTCCAGAAGAAATGCTCTTGGAGTGTAGTTTCTCTTCCAAGCCGTAATAATTCTTCTAAAAAACTAATCTCATGGGCATTTTTAAACACACTTTGCTTCATTTTAGCTGAAAAATCATGAAAATAATTGATGCCAGTATCAGGTCTGCTCCACAACTTTGCAGCTCTAAAAGCTGATCCTCTTCAGATACTCCAACTCCATTTTTCTTTCAAAATCTAGTTTCACCCAACTGACACATACTGCAAAGCTGAATTCTGATAAAGCTGCTTTTTCTAGGAGAGAAACGTGCTGGTCAGAAGGAAACTGCTGCAGCAGGAAGGACCATGCACAGTTACTCACACAGCACCTCGTTTTCCAAATAAAATACAATCAGATTTTCTTGAGATGTTATTACACGACCAAAATTTGACAATCCAGACCAACTTCACAAATTAACAAGGACGCTAAAACCTTTGGCTGTGTAGGGAACAGAGGCAGCAGAGCAGCACGATAACTGTCCACCAACAGAGCTGCCTCAGAGGCTGACTTTGAGTCACCCAGCCAAGCTAAAGCCAAGCCATGTGTCCCCTACCACGGGGAATTCCTTTTCTCCGAGCACTTGCCCAGCATGTGATTGGTTTGCAGTGATTAGCGTTGGGAACCATTCCCTTCCACAAGGCCAATTCAAAAGTTATTAAATACACACACACACACACAAATTAGCCTGTCTTAATTGTGTCTTCATCGAATGCAATCACAGTGGCTGGAACTTTCTGCTCGCCACCTTGTGCATCGAAGGCAAGGCAATCAGTCCTTCAGGCGAAATGTTTACCAAGCTGAATGACCCAGAGCGGTGGGAAACCAGTGTCACATGAACAGTTAAGAGCCGTGGCGTTTCTAAAAGCCTCCCGACAGTGGGGGGAAAAGCAATCAAAATGCATTAGCAGAGGAGGGTATTCACACCTCCCCCCAACACTTTTTTAAGCTATAAAAGCAAACTCTGCATGAGCAAAGCAGATAAAGCTTGAATGGGCAGGATTAATTAGAAAACAAAATAGTAATGGGAAAAGCTGCTGTGCCT
>VXBT01009028.1:1025686-1240832 GCA_013400235.1 Oriolus oriolus
CCCCTGCATTTTTTAGTTCAGTAAGTGGCCACTTATAAAACCCAAACAAAGCACTCAAAAAATCTTACCATAGGATGACATCTCCTTGTCTTTCTCTGAGTAATGAACCTATTTTCTTCTTCCTTGAAGATAAGACAACTTTTGACTATGAGAAATATAGGAGAAAGTTTTCTATTATACGTATAGGTCAGCTAGAGTACAGAGGCAGAAAATTGCAATACAGCAGTGATACAAAGTGGTGGAAGATAAGTTTTCCAGATGCTCTGCTACGCACTCTTCTCAGATTCTAGCATTTCAAGGGCAGTTTCTGGAACTGCCAAGAGATAAGAAAAGTCTCTGACTGGAGTTCATTGATTTCATAGATAAAGGAAGGAACGGATCACAGGGGTGGGGGAGAAAGGGGAATGGAGGAAGAAAAAGAATGGAAATAAAACTTTTCTGTTCCAGGCCTGGACAGGAGACGCCACGGGCTGTTTGTTCAATCCAGTTGGCACTGGACCTGAAACTTCAGATCCTGGAGCTTGTTGTTCCCCTGAATCCAATGGATTCTGAGCAAATTTCTAACACTGTGCCCATGTTCTTGGCCCTGCCAGGAGGATTTGAAAGCAAGGTGTCAAATAATGAAGCTGTTTAAGCAACAGATGAGTCAAGGATTTTGTAACACAGAAATCAAGATTGGGTGACACCAAGGCAGAATAAGAGAGGGCTGATTAGCTGTGAGCTGAGAGGCTGTGCTACGGCATCTCTGTGGCACAAACATCATCCCAGTGTGACAGGGTGAGATGAGAGATGGGGGAGAATTCTTCAACAGCAGCAAAGAAAGGGAGAAAATTAAATTCCCTGTCACTCAGCTGTAAGTGGTCTAATGAAGTGACAAGCAGATTTCCCGAAGTAAAAGCAAGGCATGCCTCTGTCTGAATAAGGACCATTAGACTGGAACGTGAAAGAAGCTTGTGAGCACAAATGCTGAACTGGAATAATCACCTTTTCTAGCAAAAAAAAAAAACAAACCCCACAAAAACCCACAAAAACCTCACCGAAATTTTCTAGCAAAGCATGATTCCTTGCCCAGGTAGCAGAAGGCTGTGCCCCAGCAGCAGCACTGCCCCAGCCCCAGGGCAGCACACTGGGCCCAGCAAAGGTCAATCTGCAGCCCAGCCTGGGCTGGCTGGCTCAGCTGTCCTGGAGTATCCCAGGGAAAGAACCCCTCCTTCCAGCTGAAAACGCTCTCTGGTCTTGAATCAAGTTCTCTTTTCCCAATGGAAAGATTTTTATTTTTTTTTCTGGTGGAGTAACTTGCATAGAACCTCTGCGAATTTCTCCCCGTGTTAGGGCAATTAGTGGAAGAGCCCAGGGCTGACAGAACTGGATCTCTTCCAGAGTCCTCCAGTCAAGCAAATCCAGCCCTCTACACTTAATTGAACTGCAAGTAAAGCGCTAATAGGTTTGTTTCATCACCAGGGTGCCCCACCAGCCCAGAGTTCTGCTTCCAAATGACCCAGCCAAAACCACAGGCATTCAAGTGATCTGTTATTAGGAGTATTTATCACCAGGCAGAAATTTCAGCCCCCAGCTCTCAGAAGTCTGCACGATGGGAAACTGAAATCTACAGCAACCTGTCAGGGCTTGGGGAGAGGTCTCCAAAGCAGGGCTGACCCCAGCCTGCAGGAGCCTAATGCCATCAGCACCCTGCCCCAGCAGGCTCACCTGGGTCCTGCCCCAGCCCATACAAAGGTCTCATACCAATATATCATATATGATATACATTACATCACGTAGAGTATGTAGCAAATTAGAAAATGTTTAAATTTACGTGTTAGCAACATGCTTTTTTTCCCTGAGAGACTTAACTGAGCCCTGTTTCTGAGTACATTCACTGACTGCTTTCCCACAGAGGCAGTTCTGAGCTCAGGAACTGCCTGTGGAAGTTTCATTTCCTTCAGTTTGTCTTATTTTCCTTTTACTCAGGCACACATCTGAATTGGCTCAGTAAGCCACATGTGATTTTGGGAAGAGGCACCAAGGACAAGATAGTTTGGGGAATTCACTTTAACACCAAGTAAGGGTGTCTTTTCATCAGTTATCTTCTTGGAACTATTCACACATCAGCAGCTCATGACCTGTGTAAATGAAAACAAAGAACTTGGTTTCATTTTTCATTCCTTTTAATTCAAAGCCCCTAGCCTGATCAGTTTACAGTGTGGTTTGAGATAAGCCACAAACACTCCAAATTTATTTACAGTGACAGATATTTCCAGTGTTGATAGCTCTCAGAGGTATTTTGCATAGCAATTGCCCTTTTGTAAAAAAAAACATATAAGCAACCCTAACAAGGGAAGAAGTGTCACTTTGGGCCACTTCCAGTGCAGTGAATTACACAAGACTGAACTCAGCTGGAACACATCCCGTAAGGATGCATTAATTCCACACACTTCAAACCTAGCAACGTTGAACAGATTTATCAGGAACAGACAATTCAGAATGTAAGAGTGATTTAAGATGGTGCAAAGGGGCACATATGCTGAGCCTCTCCTTAACTGGCCTGTTTTTTTCAGCTGAGCTATCACTGACTGTGGCGTATTTCATTACTGTGGAAACCCTCCTTGGAAATAACATTAAAGGAGAATGCCCATTCCCAGGCCTCTGTTAAAGAATCTGTTACAAGTTTCTTTAGAGCAAAAGAGGATTTCAAGTACTGGGATTTTTTTTTTTGGTCTGTAGTCCCCACAGAAATTCAGAGACATATTTTTTACATTTGGAGGTTGAGCAGGGAGCACCAGCAAAAAGCCTTGGCACCATTTTCACAAAGTTAATGATTTACTTGATCTTTCTTCCGAGCTCAGGTAACACCCAAAAGGCTGAGGGCCTCCAGCAAAGCTAGAAACCTTCAGAAAAATCTCAGTTTTGTCATCTACCTAGATAGCTCCAGGGCAACCCTGTTAATGAGGTTAAATGACTCCGAGACATTTGAACCCCAAGCCCTTGCACGGTAGCACTCTGATCACGCCCATCATCAGGGTATTGTTTACATCTAACCTTAGCATTTGCCCTTTCTCAAAACGGAGATAGGTTAGAGAGCATGGAATTGGCTTCCCATTCACAGCATTTATCGACCTGAAGAGGTCATTATGACAGACTGCAAGCCCACGAGGTCTCTGCACTCCAGCTCTGATTTCCATAAGGTTATCGATTTTGTGATTACAGCTGCTCTGTATAGGTGCAATGAGCTAACCATTGCAGCCAGGTGCCCAGTTCAGCACGGCTGAAAGCAGAGCCCAGTGAGGAACCTCGGTGCAGCGTCTGCTGAGAGCTCTTGCTGAGCACTTTGCCTCTGCAGGAACGCAGAGCATTTGCCCGTGTGGACAGAGATGGGGTAACTTCATGCTGGAGACCTCCAGCTTTGGCTACACGGCTCCATCCAGCCCCAGGACAAGCAATGAGATGGTAAAAAGGCCCTGACAACTCTATTCTGACCAGAGACTGTGGCTAGGTTGGTGCCCAGGACTGCCTTTAACATTTCTACCTCTGTTAGCCAGGCTAAAATAAAAAAGCCGTGCCAGACATTCAGCATCCACTTTCCCCTCCACATGATGGCCCATGAATACCGAACTGGCTCGTATTTCAGGACAAAGGATGGGCTTGAATGCCTCAAACTACATTTTTCTCTCTTACCATGAGAACCTTGGGTCTAGCAAGAGATATCAGCTCCACCTAACACACTGCCCACGTTTTCTCCCATTGTTACTTAGACAGATAAATGGCCATCCCCCAAAAAGGTGAAGGCACTAACAGGGTGAGATACTGGCCTGTGTCCTGGTTGCTTGTCACAGTATTTTAACTTGTGTCTTGCATGGTACTTTTATTTGCTTGTAAAAAAATATTACAAAACTAGATTGAGTTTTCATGGGGGAAAAAAAATACAAACCACAGAGACCAAAGTACTGCCGTGGAGCATTTTTCCTGTGCTGAGAGGAAATTTTAAGGTTTCTGATCACATGACTTTTTAAAAACCATCAACTGTCCTCAGAGGAAAGACACAAATCTCCACTTTTATTTGCTAACTTGATTGGTGCTTTATTTTTCTTTCAAGATTCTGCTGAGTCTGCTTGGCTCATGGCCAAGGGATGCACTTAGCCTCTCTATTTGTATCACGTCAAGAATGACCATATTCAAGTTGATGGGGACCAGGCTGGTAGAGAAACAGACTACTAAATAAGCCCATTACCTTAGCAACAATTCCTTCTTCTTCTCTGGCACTTCTGAAACTCTGGTTTTCAGTACCACTCCATGCTGACACAAACTTTCTGCCTCTTGACCTTAATCAGATCCCAGCTGTATCAATGCTGAGTGTCAAATTCAGATGGAGTAAATTGCTCTGAACCTCACCTTTCTTCCAGCCTGCCCTGAAGCTGCCAGTGCTTCATAATTGCAGGAGACCATTACCCAGAGGAACCCGTGGCATTTAATGTGGATGAACCGTGCCCCAAAGGGCACCTGGACATTTCCAGCCCCGTATTTTTTATTCAACCAATGACATCCTTAATTAAGGCCAAGTGAAATCTTAATCCTGGATGTGCATGTTTTTCAAAAAAAAAAAAAAAAACATTATCTCCAAGCAGACAGTGCATCTGATCAGGGAACAAAAGTTTCTGTGCTTAACATAAAACCTTTGGTAGGAACGAAGACGGTATCTCTGTGCTCCTAGAGCAACTAATTAGTGCTCAGAGCTGTGTTCAAACATCTTCCCCTAATGCAGCAGACACCAGCTATTGCTTCACACTGAACTGCTCCTAAGCCTGAGATCTGTAATGTCTGTTTCTGTAACTTAACAGAGTCAAAGATAAATCCCTTCTCAGAAGGAAAAAAAAAATAAACTGCCAAAACACAAAGGGCTTTAATTAAGAAACAACTCCTCATTTACCAGTATTGCTATGAACATGTAAAACCACAGCGGGAGTTCTCAGCAGACAAGAGTCTCAGGAATGAGAGGACTTGCCTTTGACAGGTTTGTGGTTACTCTGTTCTCATCAGAGGCGAGCAGGAGCTGCCAACACCCAGTCAGTCCCAGTGGTGAGAACCAGGAGGAACCTTACGTGATCCAACACGTTTTTTAAGAGAATTCACGAGCTTATTTTTTGATTTAAACCTTCTGTGGATCAGATTCAGTTTGGGGTCTGAGTTTTGCAGGCATTTGTCTTGAGAGCCTGAGGTGCTGTTAATCCATTTACACAAGCCCGATCGACTGTTAATTACTGCAGTCTAAACAACTGGGAGTAACAAGTTCCAGATCCATAGTCACCCTCTCCACATTAGCCAGGCAATAGCTGGCCCAGCACTACCAACCTAACAGAAGATCGTGGTTTTTTATCATTTCAGAGATACTGCTCACAAACTCAAACTTTCACACAAATGGTTGCAGTACAAGCCACAGAACGAGGAAAATTAACAGGGGTGCAACAACACTGCAAATCTTCCATTTGCATCCACTTTGCCACTCTGAAACAGGTGTTCTGCTGGGCTGCCCCACTGGATACGCAACTCACTAATTACCAGATTTGTCTCAGGACCACTGGCACTAATTAACACTGCAGCCTAATTAATCAGAAATTTAGATTCCACTGAAGAGCTTTTGTGCAGCTATTTCTTCTAGACACAATGGAGGACATTTTTTCTTGTTTGGTTTGGCTTTTTTGACAGTTTATTTTGCTTTGAACCAGTAGCAAGATTAATAGTCTTGATATGAGTAGAATTGATCACTTTCTATTAAACAGCTTTTTGTCTTTATATGTTTTTTTAAATTAACATTGTTCTTACCAAACTCAAACACATACCAGTACCTTGCCTTTTATTTTATTCTCAAAACACAGTGGTTTTTTTCATCTGACATAATCAATATGTTAACTGTTGCTTGCCATACATCTTTCCATCTCTAGCCTATGAGCAGGCTGGGCTTAACTGAGGAGTCATCCTGCCACAGATTTTAGAGACTGAAATATCTGCAATTCCCTTCTGGTCAATATTAATTTCAGTCCCATGGGAGAGAAACATAATTTTATTACTTTTTACCAATGCAATGATTTTTGGAAGATATGAAAGAATATGAGTACTGATTGCTTTAACTAAAAAAAAGAACTACACTGACATGCATAGCAGATGATAAATGGTACCTGCTTTAAATAATCCTCCTTCCATACTCTTATTCCTCTACACCTCTGTGCAGGTTTATCATAATCCTTAGCCCTACAATCTATGATTAAGGTGCTTCATTACCTATTTGTACTTTGCATGACTTAAATAATTCAAATGAAACATTACATGAGCCTGAGCTACAGAGGCTTACAGCAGACGTGGCTTTAAGGAATTTCAGCACCGCTTGGTCACACAGCATTTTACCAGCCTGAGACAACCCCTCAGGCCCCATCCAGCAGGGCCTCAAGCCTCTGGGAATGCCCTGCCTGATTTTCTGGAACAGCAGGAGCAGGAGGTCATTACATCAGTGGCTAGTTTTGAAAAACACAGACAGACCAGCCAAAATCCAGGTAAGCTCCCAGGTAACCGCCAGTGAAAGAAATCCTCCATCTCTGGCTATTCTGGAAGGTCTGGATCACCGAATGGTTGAGCAGCTGCAGCAAAGGCAGCTACAGGTGCTGAAACATCACACCTAATGTGGGGTGGAGAGAGTACCACAGGCAGGGCTTAATCCTGACAATTCACTGAGTCAAAACAAGCAGAAGTTAACCATTACCTTGCTGGCTTCTGTGTGGGGTAACACGGCAAGTCCCGACTGGCTGTGCGCTTCAGAAAACTTCCACTGACTTAAGGGATTAAAATCTAAACATCTGAACAGGCAGCAGCTCGTAGCAAGGGAGCTCTCGGTGCCTCTGTGTGAGCAGCAGGAGGCACAAACAGCAAACCTCCCTGTGCCTGTGCCCAGCTCACCTGCCCTGAGAAACGCCGACCCCAGAGAAGCCGCAGCAGCTGAACGCCAGCAGCTCCTCCACCAGGTACACCCGAACCCAGAGGCTTTTACACTCGCACAAAAATAACATAATGCAGGTCCTGCACCCCTCTGAAAACCAAGGCATATTTTCAATCTCCCATTACACATCCATGCATCGCTGCCTTTGCATTCCAGCATTTCTGTATGGAAGGAAGAGGGGCTTTGGAATCACCCTGCTGATTACACCTACAGCTGGTGAAAATTAGGGACAGCCAGATGGTGTCTCACCAATTGTTCTGCAGCTGGCCACAGCGAAGGCAGCTGGGGGAGACAAATGCTCCCACCACACTCATCACAGAAAACAGCACAAAAAAAAGAAATAGAGCTCCATAGAGCAGAACTCCAGCTCATTATTTGAAAAAAAAAAAAAGAGGATTGAGGAAAATTGTTTTGTGTAATTGCCAGAGGAGAAAGAGGGGGAAAAACAATATCACCAGCCTGGAAATTCAGTGGCGTTACAAACCAGTGCAGCAAAACTTAAACTAATGTGGTTGATTCCCAAGACATGGAAGTGAGGGATGTCCTCTGGCTGCAGATGTGCCAGCCACGTGTGTTCCTTGTGATGCTGCACGCTGACACCTGCAAGCTCCATTTCCTCCTGTGCCCTGAACTGCTCAGATTGTGCCCTCCCCACACCACACACCACGGAGGACAGATGCAGCTCTGAGGCTCATGAGCTGAACTACCCATGTCTGAGCAAACATGTGCTGGCTGGCAAGGAGAACCGTTCATTAACACCAGCAGTGAGATGATTCCACGGGCTGAGATGGAACTCTGCTCGACTGAAATACCTGCCTAAAAGCCCAGGGCTTGGATTTCATTTTATGTGACGCACATAGACCTGTCCTGGACTGTTACAGACATCACAGGCTTCAGTGAGCCATCCTCCCACCCGAACGAGCCAAACAAGGAATCTCTATCTCCAGCCTTCCATAATGCTCAATCACCAGCTGACTATAAGATGGGAACTGTCATTTTGATGATTTCACAGATGATTCGGAAAGGCAGTTCCTTAAAAGGTCACCGATTTGTCTCCCTACACCTTTAGCTTCATTGCATCCAAGGGCTCTTCAGCTGCTAAATCCATTCCCAGAGCACTTTCCCTTACATCTCTCCAGCCAGTCATGCCTTTAGCCTTGCAACCCTAAGCTGATATTCCCATAGCCCTGGATAAATTGTGCTTCCAGGCTCTGATTTCTTTTTCCAGAGCTGTGATGGCAGCTAGTACTCTAAATTGTCTACAACAGTTGTGCACATCCTGTTATTCCCATCCACCCCTCACTTCAGCAGAGTCTCTTAAACTGCTCATGAACACTCAGGAGCATTTGCACACCTGCTGAACCTCCACTGTGTCAAATAATTGGTTGGGATCCCATCATAAAAAGCAGGGGAAAAAAACCACCAAACATAATTTCAGTCTATGGCAGACTCAAAGCCACCAACATTCTTCCAGCATGACACGACACAACACTGAATGACACCTCTTGTCTTTGATAGAAATTGCACAAAATTGCAGATGAAGCATTTGAAATGCTCATTTCCTTGAGAAGGAAAACCAGAGCAGTCTCCAGAGATGTGGTGACAAACTATCACAGTTCTTCCATCACGCCACATGATCAGGCATTTGTTCTCTTCCAACAGTCCCTCTTCTCAATACACTCAGAGTTTCTGGGTTGGTTCTTTTTTTTTTTTTGCAGCCAAGTTACTACTCAGCACTACTACAGAGCTTCTGCATTTCATCCCAGAGGCTTCACCATCTAAATGACGAGGGAAGGGAATCCTCTGCATGCAGATGAGGCAGCTGTACCCTGCAGAGGCAGCCAGCACCAGACTGAGGATCTCACAATGACCAGAGCTCAGGAAGCTTCACAGACCGGCTGCTCGAGCAGGGGCAATCTCACTGCTCGTGCATCTCACTCCAGAAACAGGGAACATACACAGGTCATTTGGGAGAGGCAAGCGTGGTCATTGACACTTTGGCTGCACAAGAGGCTTCTCAGTCCACAGGGCTGAAGAATCTTACCCCCCAACTCAGTTTAGCTTGACATTTAAATCAGAGGTCCTGGTAGGTAAGTACCTAATAAGAACAGTATTTTGACATTGAACATGTACATGAGGAAGAAGATTTTCTACCAACAGCAAAATAATTATTAGACCCTGATTAGATCATGCTTGTCCACGTCTTCTTTGAAGACAGGTTTCTCCAGTACAGAGAACAACAGAGAGCCATATGTTAGTCTCCATTTTTTTAATAAGCTCAAAATTATAATGTGCTGAGTGTTCTCACTGAACGATTATCAAGGGTATAATTGTGTGGGCTTTAGCTAGATGAGGAAGAAGAGAAATAGGTCAAACTTTCGTGCTTTAAGAGTATCATAATGATTACTTTTGTTTAATTAATATTGCTGGACTACACATCTCTGTAATGAACTTGCAAGGACAAAAAGTAACACCTCATGAACTTTTCCCCCTAAGCTTCCCATAACTGTAGATACCAGTAATGATCAAAAAGGAAAAATGGAGATAGATTTAAGTTTCATGCAAGAAACTTAGCACACTTGGAGAAAGCTCAAGCCTTTCTACAGATGATGATTCACTCATTAAATCTAGAAACATTTCCAGACACTGAAGCAGAATAACATGTGCGTGTGGGTATGGGGTAACCAGAAAACTCCTGTGATGGATAGTTGGAAATGTTAAGATGCTATATTAAAAACATACACTTATGACCAGAGCTGAAAAGAGTTGCAAATTTCCCCAGAAATTTAATGATGATGTTTTGGCTGTATTTGATTGATTTTCCTATAAGTCAGTGGGATTTCCTATAAATCACCAGTTTGGTGAGCTGAAGGGGGAACAAACCTATTTCCTAACCAGGTCCCTTAGGACTGGAGCACAGTGCCCATACTCCTTCTCCCCGAGGGGATCCCCAAGGCAGCCAGCATGTCTGTGTGCAGCTGGCAGCTGAACCACACGCTGCTGGCTCTCGCAGGCTTCAACAGCCCTCAGCATACACTGGGAAGGCAGGGACACACATATGCTGTGTACACACAGAAAGATTTCTCATTTTAAATTGAGGTAGGTAGATAGAGAAACACAATAAGCAAATAAATAAAGTACCAGAAAAGAAACCCTGACTAAATTGGTACTGGGACTGCATGGCTGCGGCTCTGGGCTCTGCTTTCAGCACAGCACCTCCCCTGGGTGCTCTCAGCCCACACTGTATCGTGCCATATCCACCAACTCCACGTGGACCAGCTCCTCATCTGGTACAAGCTGGCACTGCTCCAATGACTTAATCAGAATTTTGCTAATTAGCACCAGCACACGACTGATGGCTTTCTGCCTGAGAAGATGTGAACGTTTTTCCTGCCTGCTGGCCTGTGAAAGCTTTTGCTAGCATGGGATGATCTTTTCCGATGTGGCAGAAACACAGCTGTGTGCTGCATTTGCTTTCCTGGAGAGGACTTCAGCGGTTCCTTGCCGCCCCGATGAGACACAGCCCCCAGCAGGATGCAGTCCTGTAGGACCCAGAGAGGTCAACCAGGACACTGTGACCACACAGGTCAGCTGGGAAAGCGCGTTTCTGACGGGCTGCCAGGGGAAACGAGCCCTGCTCGTCATCGGCGCGGAGCTGTGCTGAGCCAAGCAGTGCCTCCATTCCGGTGCAAACCCAGCATATGTGCAGGGTAATTAACAGCTCCTGTTTAACTCTGGGAACAAAATGAACAGGGACAGAGGTAGGCAAGGTGAGTGCCAAGAAACAACGGAGCAGTTCTAATGAGGGACAGGGGACAGCACTGCCCCAGTCACTCTGTGAGGGGTGCGTGCACACACGGCCATGCGCAGGCAGATGTAACTCTCCTGCCATCCCAGTGACACCTTTTTCCTGGTCTTAAAACTAAGAGAGCTGAACACAGTTAAGAGGGAAAAAGAGTTTTACCTCGGAATTTATTGAAGGACCCTCAGGGGCGCCGAAATGCACATCGAAATGCACCCCGAAATGCCCCCTGGAGAAATGGCCCCCCACGATGTGATGTGTGTGCAATTATAGGCCTTGCTAATTAGCACATCTATCAAAGATTGCCCAGGGAGGGACTCCAGCGAGACCCCTCAGCGAGGAACCTTCCCCTGGCTGGGCCTGGCTTTGTTTACAGAATGTGTTCTGGAGAGGCCCTCGGGGTCTGGGGTTTCCAGGGTGTTTGGTCTCTTGGCTTAACGGGATATTGGGTGTGAGGGAAGTGATCAAACTTAAAGAATTATAACTGTGTGGGCTAAAAGCACTGAGAATACATAAAAGCCATATAAAAGAGTGTATAAAAGAAAAAGCAAAAAATCAGCATGGCATCACCAGCAGGGTTTACTGTCGATATTTGTGACAAGAGGCACCTCTACAGTGCAACAGAGATGGAATCCAACTGCACCACACACAGACTCTGCCTCCAAAAGCACAAGACACAAATGCACCATGGTGACAGGTGAAGCATTTGTTAGTGAGGCACGGACAGCTTAAGTGATGTGACCAAGGTTACACTGACAGCCAAAGGATGCTGAGCATCTGTTACAGTCCCCTTTATCTCTGACATGGGTAAGCTCAAAATGCATTCCCAGATGGAAACAGACAATAAAAACAGAGTCAATACCGCCAGGAAGCCTAGGTTTAACTGGAGTCACTCAGATTTGCAGAACTAATGACAAAATCTAGAAGAGCTCATCAATTTTACTAAGTGAGCATTTCATTAGATATAAAGAAGATGGACAATAACGGGCATGAAATTAACAGAATAAAAGCAGTACAGGATCATATAAAATTATAGCCTGATTGGTGTCCAATAAAAGATGACATTCGGAGAGTGGTAAAGGCACTGCCACTAATTAACTAAAGGTGTTTGATCACATCATCTCACTCAGATAGACTCGAGGCTGTAGTTGCAACTGCACTGGTGTTAAGAATTGAGGCAGTGGAAAAGGCAGCACGGTTCTTTTAGCTGACCTGACAGTACAGTGCTCCCACTCTCATCTTCAGCTGCTATTTCTTTCAATGCTGCCAAATGTTAAACAGACCCTAGAAGCAAAGAGCTCAGCAGTTAATGTGCTACAATTTACAGCAGGAGCTTCACCTATGTAAAATACAGCTCTTTGTCACCAGCCTCAGCTGCACGGGTTTCATACAGAAGACGCAGAGGCTACTCTGACTCCCAAAGTTATAACTCAGCAGAAGAGCTGGAGCAACAAGCATATTTTATTGTGAGAGGCTGCAGGCTTATTTATTTACGCAGCTTGTGCACCAGGCAGGGGCTAAGAAGAGGATGCAGCCTTTCCCCCAGGCTCACACACATGGGCAATTCCGTGTGTGAACAGCTCCCTCCCAGGCAGCAAACGGAGCCTCGCCCCGAGAACGACAACTCAGCACTGCAGGAAGCCAGGGCAAGCCAAGGAAGGATGCTGTGGGAATACAGGATAGCACCATGATTCCCAGCCTTTTCCAAACTCCTCTCTTTCATGTTCAGCTGAGAACCAGTAGCAATCCAGAATTACATTTAATGGCTTGATAAGGCTGTCAGAAAGAATCCCTGAGCCAAGAGGATTTTAATCTCCCCATCTTGGAGCAAGCATGAAGTGTGAGAGCAAATGTGACCTAAGGGGTGTCTAATGGATGGGGTTTTGTATTTGCTTTGTGGGGAATCTCCTCAGAGCTTCTGATCCAGATGGAAACCAGCAGGGACAACAGGGTGTACAGAGGTACCTGTCAGGCACAGCCGCCCAGGTACCTGACCTGCAGCATTCCAGCATTGCCTGGGATGCTGAGGTTTGTGCCAGGGACCACTTCAATTCACACTGATTGTCACTGTCCTCAAGGGGCCACTCTTGAACCCAGGAGTGACTAACGAGGAAGGGAATCAGCATGGGCAAGCATTAGGAGCTGCAGGTTGTTGGATTCACCTTAGGATTCCCTCATAGTGGACGTGTGCAATCACACAGGCTGGTTTTATGGCTGCTCTGCAGAACAAACTGTGCTTAAGGAAGGTATTGCCTGTGCTTTATTTCTGGAGCCACTTGCAGCAGGGCCCTAGGGAGCTTATGAAGGGGACAGGCATGAGAGGTTGCCTTTTAAAGAATGGCCCCTTCCCCAACATCAACTGCAGAACTGTCCACAGTGAGCTCTCCCCTGTTGCACGGCCATTCCCCAAATCATTGGGGAGCAATGATTGAGGAGCAGGCCTGCCAATTAATGTGTCTCTACAGCAGCCCTCTCACCTTACTGGGATGTACTGCTTGTGGAGTTAACTGTCCATTTGCAGCTTCCAAATGAAAGTTGTCAGCTGTGTAAATACTGTTGGGCCCACGGGAGTTGAGTTTCCAACCCCTGTTCCAAACAACAGAGAGGATGGGAAATCTGACAAACTCAGTTTTTTGTAGGCTCTCTCTGAAGTGTTTCTGCAAATGATAGTCTGGAGCATCCTTCCAGGCTTTACATTTTCCTTCCTTCCTGCATCTGCAGGCAGCACATGCTCAGCAGCTGTGTCCCCACCTTCTTTCCAGTGCCAGCTCCTGGCACCAGGAAATGCCAGCTCCTGGAAATACACTTCTTTGAACTCCACTACAACCGGGGCAAAATTCGACGTGACACACAAAAATCTGAATGCTTGTTTTTTAGGCCCGGCTGCAATTTAAATCTCATGAGCTGCAAGATCACCTGGGGGTTCTAAAATTACTTGTGGACAGGTGAGAAGAAGGTTCATTTATTTCTTGGCACTTTCTCCTGAAGAGTTGGGTAGCATCTGCGAAAGGCAGCGATTTCATTTTGATTAACGAGAAAGGTTTGCCGAGCACATATGGAACAAGCCCAAAACCACTGCGAGCACAACTGCTGGGTTTACTGCTCCCCAACAGTCAAACACAGCAGAGCAGGGCAGGCAACTGGCCTCACAACCAGACATGGGCACGTCTGTGCATTTACATGAGACACAGTCCAGAAGGACTCACAGTCCCGAACCCAACTGCCCCAGACCTTTTAAGACCACAAGGACGGGCTCAGTCTCTAGAAGAAAGAAGTCACCATTATTACAGAGGACTTTGGCATGGTTTAATCAGGGTGGTGCTGATGCCATGATGATTTTTTGCCTCTTCTTTTATACCCCTTTTATACACTCTCTTAGATAGCTTTTATGTATTCTTAATGCTTTTAGCCCACACAGTTGTAATTCTTTAAGTTTGATCCCTTCCCTCACACCCAATATCCCGTTAAGCCAAGAGCCCAAACACCCTGGAAACCCCAGACCCCGAGGGCCTCTCCAGAACACATTCTGTAAACAAAGCCAGGCCCAGCCAGGGGAAGGTTCCTCGCTGAGGGGTCTCGCTGGAGTCCCTCCCTGGGCAATCTTTGATAGATGTGCTAATTAGCAAGGCCTATAATTGCACACACATCACATCGTGGGGGGCCATTTCTTGGTGGGCATTTCGGGGTGCGTTTCGATGTGCATTTCGGTGCACCTGAGGGTCCTTCAATAAACACTGAGGTAAAACCCTTTTTCCCTCTTCACTGTGTTCAGTGTTCTTAATTTTAAGACCAGGAAAAGGCATCAGTGCTAATTTATGCCAGCTGTCATTAAGCCAGCACTCCTCCTTCTGTCGGAGGTAGAATCAGGTATGGGCTGTAACTTCCATATCGAGCACTGGCTTCCACTTAAAACAGACACACTGATAACAGCTGGGCAGATGAGATCAGGCTGGTATTGAGGCTCTAAGTGGCATCCTACCAATGCTTCCCCTTGGCTGTCCACTTTCTCGGGTTTTCCAGTTCATTCTTCTTTTGTCCAAAAATTTTTGGTTCTACTTCCTTTGAAAAATCCACTTTTTCAAAGTAGTTTTTCTGTCTTCTTCCATCTCTGTTTCTTAGTTTCAGCTCACATGCTATTTCTAACTTACTCCCACACAGCTTCAGCTCCATCCACCTTCCCTAGAATTTTACATTTGAATCATATCCTCTCTTAATTTCCTGTCTTCTAATGAATTCAAGCCTAATTTTCTTAACCTCTCCACATGGCTCCAAACCAGCGAGACCTTTTATCCCACTAGTTACTCTCTCCTGCACCTTCTCTAATTCTCCAATATGCTTTCTGTAATAAGAACAAACTTCTAAAGGTAAAAGTCTCTTTTCTGGCGCACACAAAGAGGTTAGAAAGAACAGAAGAATGCTCATGGCAGCCCCATTTCCTCTCTCTGAGGACAGACACACCTGCCTGCAGCCTGAGTAGACCCCAAAGTATCAATCCTGCAGCAGGGGCAAAAAGGGAGCAGCTGATCTGTAGGGGATTCATTCTGCTCAGACTGCAGCTGCTTCTTGCCCAGCTAACACAACAGTAAAAATCTGATGCCCACTTCAGTAAACAAATATTTCACTTGAAGGACTTTGAGCACTATTGCACGGTGCAGGTACCTTACAGACTGGGACAGAACAAGTTCCTTTCAACAGTTTTACCAATTCATTTCCATCTTGACCTAGAGAGATGGGGTCAAGCATTTCATTCTGTGAGCATGTCTATCAGCCTCCTCATCTATTTCGTGGCAGTACTATACCACTGCAAATTCACAAGAGAGATCAATCTAAAGACAGCAAAGAACAGCATCTTTACATCCTGGATGTCACCTGTAGAGTGGTCTGAAGGTTTATTCATCCCTAAAATAACTGCCCTGAGCAAAGCCCCAGGAGTCTCCTGGAGTAGTTACTGCGGTGTCACCATTAATGGGTGACAAACAAAGCAGTTCACAGAAACTTCTGAGAGACTTTGTCAGACTTCTCAGCCTACCAAGTTAAGAGAATATGAAGGAGACAGAGCTTTTTCCTCCTCATCTTCATTAACCCAGGGGAAACACGCTGCAGTGACATGCTGCCAGCTGCCATCGCATTCTGCCCAGCAGTCCCCACAGCAGAAGCAGCAGTGTCTCTAGATTAGAAATGCTTCTAACCTCGAGAAATGAGTCTGATGCAAATCTCTGAATCACTTTGACTCTTCTGAATTACCAAAGCACTTAAGTTCAGCTCCTAACTCCCCATCTAATTCATAACTTGTAAAACCTGAAAGTAGACACGCAATGCTAAATTTTAACCAACCTTAGAATTCAAATCTGGATCTGCTAGAAAGGTTTAGAGCAGCTAGAAGCTCCATGAAAAACATTTGCAGTAACAGTAATCCACGTTGCTAAGCTATTTTTTATTATCATATGATGATTTTACAAATGAAGAAAACACAGTAATTATGTTAAGTCATTAAAAGATTTTTTCCCTTTTCATCCTTTTTTCCAAGGGGTACCCAGAGTAAAGACAGTGCCCCAGTTGGAGGAGCTGCTTTCAAGTTCACCCTCCTCCTGCTCATTAGCTCAGCAAGCCAGAGTGAGCAGGCTGCTGAGGCCAGTAGGAGAATTAACCCTGAAAATACAACACCTGCAGGAACATTTTGATTTGGTTTTTCTTGGTTCACCCAAACTTTTCAAAACTGTCATATTTCTCCGACCAAGCAATGAGCAGTCCCAGCTGCATTTTCAGCAGCTTGCTTTGGTGAAGTGCATTGCCTGGTAGAACACAAGGATGTGAAATGAAACATTAGGGATTCCTCCCGGAATAACTGAACCAATTCCATTCCACGAGATTTCTACATTTCATTTAGCTGGAAATAAAACAAAGGCTGTGTGTCTTTCCTGAGATTTTCTCTTCACTAAAGGACTGAGACACTCTGGAGGTTTCTCTGGACTTTCTTCCAGAGAAGGATAAGAAATGCACTGAAGCACCCACACATTGAGAAGGGTTTGGCTGAACACAATTACTTCACATTAAAGAAGAGCAACAGGAATTGCCCAAGAATTTTCCAGTGGCCCCTCACAGACCTTGAGTGTCAGGCTACAATCATTAGTGTATAAACATGGAAAAAAATAGAAATACTTGATCAAGTTTAACTGAGCAAACTTCTGTCAGGAGAAGCACCAGGAACACCCAGTGTCTGCTCAGAACTGTTCTGAAATTGCCTCAGAATCTCCTGAAGCTTTCTGCCTGCAGCTTCTCTCGGGGAAGAGAGTGACTGCAAATAAGAGGCCTGGCTCAGTGTGGGATGCTCACAGTTCCTGGGAGATTTAATGCTGCATTTCAGTACCAGCCCATGGAGCATGCGCTGAAACTTCCTCGTTAAGCTGCTCTGCGATAAATCAGCGCTAAACTGTAATTGCAATTTGCTTTTCAAGAATGCCCATTTCTCAGAAGTCTATAAAAGTTCAAGCTGAACATCAGCGAAGCCAAATTCTGCACTTCGGCCCCTTTGTTTTTTGGATTTGAACTATCGCCGATTACCTTCCTTCTACACCTCTGACATTTATGAGATCTATAGCCAATGTGTTGTGTGCCTTTTGGCAGGAGCGCAGCATTATTCACACCACAGATACCACTGTCTGCAATAACTCAGTGAGGGGAAGGTGTAAGCAAGGCAGCCTGGCCCATCTGCAAAGAAAAATAACGTATTTTCCTCTTCTATGCTACAAAAAAAAGTGTGTTGTTTTCCACTCGCATCTAAAAACGGAGCTTTGGGAGACAAAGGTCTGATTTTAAGCTCCGTACCTTCTGAGGGTATGGAGAACAACCTCAGAGGCAGGAAGGGAAGGAAAAAAAAAATTAAAAATGATAGGTGGCTCTTTCTGTCCAATTCTGTCATTTGTTATCACAGCCAGACACACCTGCCCCGTGCTTCTGGGACCACATCTCATTAACCTGGGGTTCACACTTGCCCGGGGTAATCAGTGCTCTGCAGAGAGCCCGCGGAGCACGCAGCACAGATTGCCATTGGAGGACGGGAGCCATTTGGAAGCCCATTTCCAAAACAGATGTGAACAGTTTTCTCCCAAGGCTCACAATGCAATGACGTCCTTGGCATTTCCTTCCTCACCAAACAGATGCCCCCAGGAACAGCCTCTCTGCAAAGCAGACCTGGCCAGACACAGCCTGATCTGCCAGCAGGGTCTTGTAGATGCCCTGGCAGAAATTTGGAGTCGTCTGCCCTTGGGACCAGTTTCATTAACAGCCACATCCTGATCTCGCTGTGCCAGCACTGATCTCTGGGACAGACATCTGGGCCATTTACCCAGCGTGGAAACAGGCAGTGCTCTCCTGGTGGAAAACTGCAGCTTACAAAAGATAAGTGCAGCTACATGGGTAGTTGAAAAATGAGAGCCGGATGGTGGATTCCCATTTCGGAAAGGGCTCTCTGGGGAACGTTTCAGTGGAAAAACCATATGCTCTTCTTTCATATCGAGTTCTTGCCACTCTAGGGTGTCAGAAAAGGGAGCTGTGCAGGTTAGCTCAACGTACCACTCCTGCACCAATGATGTGGTACTTTAGAAATGTACATATTGCTGCAGGGCACGTAGGCACAAAAAGTGACACTGAGAAAAAAAAAAAAACAATGGCTAATTGGATTGAGATGGCATTTGGAGAGAATAATTAATCAACACAAGGTAAATTTCACCACTGGCATTACTGCACTCCTTAGCAGTGGCAATTTTGTCGCTTTGGACAACAGAACTTGCTTTTGGCAGTGTCACCTTCCAGTTCTACTGTACTTAGAGGCTACTTCTGTGAACTTCTTGTTTCCAGAATACAAACTGCATGTTTCATCCTTTTCAGCCCACTGTTCCCCTTCTCCATTTGTGCCTTAGCAAACTTAGTAGGACAAGAGCCTACTGATGCTTTGAGCTTATTCTCAGTTCACATCCAGTCAGTCTTCTCTGCAGGTACTTGTCATTTAAATATGCACACCTCATTTTCAAAGTTTAATTGTGAGAACTTCGCAGCAGTAACAGTATGCAAAGTACACATGTGCAAAGAAAATGGACTGATGCTATACCGCAAATAAATCATAGTCAACCCAGTCAGCTGTGTCAAGAAAAACTTGGTTTCTATCGTCATTTGCTCCATCTGCTTATAAAAGAGATCAAACCTATGAATTCTACTTAGGAAAAAAAAAAGGGAGGGGAGAGGGACAGGAAAGATATTTCTTTTAGCACTGGCTTTCTGATTGCTAGAGAAATAAGTGTTGAAGAATTGATCCATGCCATGATGAGTATTTTAATGGGCACCCTCTAGTTTGTGCTGAAGACAATTTCATCGCTAGGATATAAAAGCTAAATTGCATAGTAGGACAGCAGAAACTGGGAGATCACAGTGGAGTTCCAGATCTGTTTAGGTTTTGTCTGCCACAATGGAGCAGCGTTTTTCACTTCTGCTCAATATTTGTCATCCATTAAATCTGCTTGGGAGGTTAGTCCAGCAGTTCACACACACTCCATCTGGTTTCACAGAATGCTGCATCCCTTGGTGACTGGTAAAAGCCAAGGAAATCAAACAGTGACTAGGATTGTGTGGCTTCAAACAGTGCAGAAACACGTGTAGTGCTAAGTTACATCCATTTAAACCTACCCTCTGCAATCCAGTGCAAAATGGGAATGAGTAGTTTATGATGCAAGAATTGAAATGATGTATTTGCAGCTCCCCTGTAACAGCCCAAAGACACTTTTACCTTTGCTGAGGAATTATAATTCCCTCACGTACCCACCTCAGGGCCTCTCATTGAGAGCTCCCTGGCAGCATTTGGCCCTATGTTCAGCAGGACTGCATAAACCGAGCAGGAGGGAACACACTGCCAGGGGGGTAATAAATAGGCCTTCCTGTATTTTAATTATGGAGAACAGAACAAGGTATTCTGAGAGATGATGGCAGACTGCATTGATGGTTTCTTTGATGGAAGCCTGTCTTGGTGAATGGAGGAAATAATGAGCTCCCTAGTGTAGGCTCAGCTATTTTTGGGAAATCATTTTCTTTCTGCTCCACAGTTATCAGCCAAGCTACAACAATCCTTTCAAACAAGGCTCAGGGTGAAAAAAGAACAGCTGGAAATGCATGGTAGTCCAGCCTATCATTATGGACAATGAAACAAACTGTGCCAAGCAGCACTTCACTCTCTGATTCAGAAATCCCACCATCTGATCAACAAACAAGGCCCTCTGCAGTCACAGGCAGCACAGGTTACACACACACACAGGGTTCAGCCCCAGCATCAGCTTCATTAACCTTCAGATTCACCCAACACTTTCCCCTGGACACTGAGCCCCTGCCGTGGCCGTGACTCCACCAGGGCACCTTTGGCTGAGGCTTTGTGCTTTAGATTTTTCTGCTGGATTCCCAAATCCTGTCACCACAGCTCAGCTCTCAGCCACAGTTCCAGCCTTCCCACAATTTATTTAGGACTTCCCTTCTCTCCAGGGACCACTGGCCTCTTGTGGCTCAGATTCCTTTGGAAATACTTTACCAGGCAGCTCTCAGCAGATACTGTTCGACCCCAGCCTGTCTTAAACCATGAGGACATGAAACATTTCCTATGTTGCACAGCTCCACGTATCCACATTTCCCACAGAGGCCAGGATAAGGAGATACCTTAAGGGTATCTCCTTAAGGTTGAGTACTTGTTATCCTAAAAATCAGATTTCTCCATCAACAGGCCCAGTGTAACCCAGAGCAAAGGTGATTGTACACTGGAAGAACAAACCAACACCCATGCCAGTGCAATTGCTCTTGCATGTGGCAAAATTATAAGCAGACAGGAGCAGAAATGATTAAGCACTGAAATGAATACTGACCAGAATAAAACAGGCTAAGAAAATGAACATCACATTCCAATTATGAGAAGGAAATAACTTTCAGTAATAGCATAGCCTTAATTAACCCCTACAAAGAAAATGCAGCGGTAAAATAAGACAAAATTAAAAACTGGAAATCAGAAGTTAAGTAATATTTTCCTGGAGATAATAGGTGGGTTTGCCCCCTCTTCTTTTCCACGCCCTTAAATATAATATACTCCCTAAAATTACTCCAAACCTAATTCTCCTCTGGAATGAATCAGCGTCGATGCAGTAACTTACTTCAAAAGCAGAGGTACAAACCAGAGACCTAACGCTGAAACTTAAATGGGGGAGGTGAAAGAAAAGGTCTTCTCTACCATCATTACTCTTTCATGAGCAATCTCTGATTCCTGCAAATTTATTCATTATTTGAAAGCATTTCCCAAATAGTCAGCATGAATAATTTCCAGACTTTGGGCAGCTCACTGAAATGTCCATTTCAGCAGATGCAATTCAAGGCAGGCACTTTTGCAGCACATTTCTGCTTCGCCACCGGAAACGTTTCGGCAGGGCTATAATGAACGACAAGGAGAGAGGCAGCGCACATCCAGCACAAGCTGCTGCGTTTTCAGGAAATGGGGAATATTCTTCAGGGAAACCAGACACAAAGATGAATTTCTCATACCCTGCAAGCATCCTCGAATATCATAAGCAAATTATTCATGAGCATAATTGAGAGGGATGTGGTGAATTCAGCTGCATCTTTCAGTCAGAGCTGGAACCCTCTGTCAAAGGCCTGGCCTCAGTACGTGAATGACTGAGTAGAGCTCATTAGCCTGAGTTATAATAAAAGGTAAGATTAGATTATTAAGTTCTTAATTAACTATAAATCTCTCTCACAATTCCCTGCTTCTAAAGTACACAAAGGCTACAAGGAGGTGGCCAAATAGCAGAGTAATCCTTTAAGACTGACAGCCATGCTTGGACAACCAGCGTGCACCTGCAGGAGCACAGCTCTGCATCCCCCTGGGACAGAACCTCCAGGAAAAACCTGGGTGCAGAGCTGCAGCTCTCCCCTGCACAGCTGCTCCAGTCCAGGAACCAGGAGGATGTAAAATTTACCAGAATAACCCCATGAGTCAAAACTTGACTCAGATTTCCCATGAGTCAAAACGTGCTCATATTTCAAAAAAAGGGAGGAGGAGACCACGTACAAGGCTGCCTTCAGCTGCCACTCACCAAAGATGGATGCATTCATTTATTTCAGGGAAAACCTCCTATAGCCCCTGCCCTTGGCAGATTATCCTATAGATCACAACTTTAAATTACTACTTGGCCTGAATTTTTTTAACCAAGTTAGTCAGAGGAATCATTCACTGAAAATAATTAAAATTTGGAGAAACTTATAAACTCTACCAGGGGGGTTTGGTCGCCTCAGCTCCATGTGCTGGTTTTCACAACTGCAGTAACTGTAAGAGGAACACTTCTCCATCTAACCGAGCCAGTGCTGTGGAATTGTGCTCACCCAGCAGCATCTTGGCACAAAAATCTTTCCCAGTATTGGAGAGATCACCAGAATCTCTTTGCTGGTCAGTATTTGGGCCAGCCTCAGTTTGGATGGGAAGAAATTGGCATTGTACTAAGTCTGTGAGGGCATAACACCCAGCACACCCTGTGCATGCTGTAAATCCCCCTTCTCGCTCGCTTCGTGGTAAGAATTTCACTGCTCACATGACAGACCAAAGCCCGCGTGCAAACCCAGCCTTTACCTACATTTTTTTCACTCAGTAAAGACCGTTCACCTCCCTGACAACGTGAGTCACTCAGATGTGATGGATTACAATCCCCAGCGTGGGCAGGACGGGATTTAGCTCAGGTACAACACCACTGAAGCTCGTCAGAGACCTGCCACAGGACACGGAGTGCTGCTGACAGCCGGAGCCCCCGCGGTTGGCATCGCTGGAGCTCGGCTCAGGCACCGACAGCTGGAGAATAAACCAGGGAGGGAGCCTGACAAATCAGCCTGGGCTGCCTCAAATTAGACTGGACTGACTCCCTCTCTCCTGTCCTGAGAACAGTGCCAGAAATTTGAGCCGTACATTCTGAAATGGAGCTGGAAGTAAATGTGAAATGGGTTCCCAGGGGCCTGAGCAGTTTGTGCACTCGGTGTTCGCGCTTCTTTCCAGCTGTCACTTAAGCAGTTCCTGGTGCTGAGTGCAGATATAAGTTGTTTCTTCAGTATCCAAAGACTCCTCGATTGCTGTTAGGGAGCCTGATCCGGGCTGTGAGGAGGATGGAGACAGAGCTGTGAGAACAGAGGAGTGCCTCACTCCCTGCATGTATTGTTTTAATTTATTTGTTTACCACTATCCCAACCTATGGCAATTAGCAATAAACTTAAATTAGTTTTCTCCAAGTCGAGTCTGTTTTGCCCATGATGGTAACTACCATTTGTCTCGATCACAAGATTTTCTATCTTATTTTCTCCCCACCATCATCCTGCTGAGGGGGAGTGAGAGAACAGCCTGGCAACCAGCTGAGGGTCAACCCATCATGGAATATATCAAATCCACTGCTTAGTCTCATGTATTTCAGATAAGGGGATTTAGATGAAGGCTTTCTAAAACTGGGGAAAATAAGGGAAACAGCGGCAGAGTGAACTGGAGAAAATTCCATCTTGAGATGTCAAGATGTTTCAGAGAAATCAAAAAGCACATTATACCTGCCTTTATGGGGGTCCACAGGGGAAAAATAAGAACAAAGTAACAGCATCCTGGGCTCCACCCAGTCATGTTTGCAACATATGAGGCTCTGTTGCTGCTAATACACTTGAGGGCCATGAACAAGAAAACATCTGGTATCTCCTCGACAGACTTGCATTAGGGAAATACAGTTCTAACATCTACTTTGGGGTTAGGCTTCCCTGGCATCCAGCTGTCAGGAAGCACAGTCAAAACACACTTGTGTGGAATGAAATTGTGCACGGCTCAGTCTGCAGAGGCATTTCCAAACTTCCCCTTTGTCAGAGCAAACCAGTTCTGTATGTTTTGCAAAGCTTCAGCACTATGGAATGGAAAGTAGAATGAAGAAGAAAAATCAAAGCCAAAGTATGAACGCTGTTAAAGAGGGGAAATTGTGCTTTGTGAAACAGAAGGGGTTTTTATGTTAGAAAATGGTTTGAGGTGAAGAGGTACATTAATTTGACGTAGGATGCACAAGTAATGGAGGAACCAGTGCTCCTGCTGGTCAGGGGGAACAGAAGAGGGTCCACAGTGTCACTGGTAAACGATGTTATTACCTGAGATATGTATATTTTAGGTCCTGACAAACGAAGCTTAATGTTCCATAGGATATGAAAAGAAATTAAGGAAGAGCTACATCAAGCTCCAGCAACAAAGTGAACGTGGAAGAAGTACAAACATTGCTGGGCTAGAGAGAAAAAATGAAGTTTAGAGTAACAAAGTGTCATTAGCACAGCTGATGCTCAGTAAATTCATCGGCACAGCTGACATCTGCTGCACAGTCAGTTTCAGTGATCTAGATGGAGGGTCTGATGGAATCAAATTGGGATCCTGAGCACTGAAGAGCTCCACACAGTGAAAGAGACACCGGGGCAGTGCGACAGCTGCCTCATGGTCCCCCATTCTGCCGTGCTGAGAGGCAGGGGCACTGCCGCGGTCAGTGGAACACCTCACTGCAAGGTGTGCACTGCCTGCCTCTGCCTGGGGATGTGCTGGGTTTGCTGGGCAGGATCCCATCCCTGCTTTGATTTCCTCAGCCCTTGGCTGGGCTAAGACACAACGTGATGAGAAACCTGCAGTCTGCAAGAGAGACGGAAGCACAAGGCTTCAAAGCACAGCTCCCACCCAGCTCTGCAGGAAGGAGGTATTTCTGTTCAGGCTGATCAGGCCTTCAGAAATGTTTTCTTCCATTTTTCAAAAGGAAAATTCTGCTTTTTAACTACAGTGTTTTCAGTCTGCTCTGTGAAGAGGAACAGCTGTGCTCAGACCTTTGCCTTTCTCTAGCCAAGGATTGCTATCACCCGGAGCTGCAGCATCAAGGAAGCCATGGAAAGCTTTTGAAAGCTAATGCTGCACTTTTAAAGCCTTGAAGCGTGCTGAGAAGGAAGCAGGTCACCTTTGCTACATCTGTCACGGGTGTGAGCTATGTTCCCTGCAAGGGAGGCAATTCTGTGGGCACAGGCTCCTATGTCTGTGTGTCTCTTTCTAAAACAGCTACAATTGCAGATGCCAGAAAGACATTTCTCTGGAGCAGTCACCATGGTATAAAATTTGCTTTGTTAGTAGGAAACCAAGTCCATCCTAGGAGCCTGCAATTGAGCTTGAAGACTTTTCTCCTGTCTGTGCTGGCCCCTCCGTGCTGTTCTGTATCACCACACAGCAGCGACTGCTGGCACAGTTTGTTCCTGTTGCTGCAGGGGCTTCAGAGCAAAAGAGAACCGAGCCCATTAACTTAATTCTTCTCTCACCCAGACCAATCTGATCGTCCCTCCCACTACACCCGTGGCATCATTCCCCTCAAGCTCAAATCTGCAGGTGTAATTCCTATGGAGCTTTATCAATAGCTATCAACTTCCTCCTATGAGTTTCTAAGCCTTCCATTGACTTCTAAGGCAACAGGATTCATCACTCTCTCCTGAATATAAAAAAAATATATATTGCTCCTGTCACTTTGAAAATGCTTCAACTGGCCCCAGCTCCACACCTTCACTCTTCCTGAGCTGAATCCTTGAGAAGCTGTTGGTTGTGACTACAGATCTCCTGGCACATAACCAAATTCCTTCTTTACAGTGTTAAAACCTGCCCAGCTGCCAACTCCCCTTTCCACGCACACATAAATAAACCAGGTGCTGAGAGCGTTTTCAGCCTGTTATCACTGCGTTGGGTGTTCCACACAGAAAACTGGAGCAGCTACAACTAGCACTCCTTTATTTAATATGTATCAATGCCAACCAGTATCTAATGGACGTCATGATTGAACACTGACAGGCATATTTCTCCAGCCTAGCTCTCCTTTGGCGATAATGCCTGACCAAGATTGATGACGCTAATACCAAAGCAGGCAGTTTGTTTGTTTCTTCTATAGGCTTCATTTTTCAAACAGCCTCAGACTCCCCTTCCCTCTCTCCCAAGGAAAAAGGGAATGGAGAATTGTGATGACTACTGAGACACCTGTACAAGTGCAGCCGCCGTCTCCTCAGGCCACCAAACCACAAAGGTCAGATTCACTAACGCGCTAACTGGGTTTCTTCTGGCGTCATTCCCATGGTTTTCTACCAGGATCAAACCGGTGTGTCACAGTGACACATGCGGCTCCCCGGGTGAGGATTCAGTCGCTGGAGTGGAACAAAACCTGAGCAGGTCTGATCGGATCCCGACAGGCGCATTTCACACGCGCTCACCGAGTGCCCACACAAGGTTCCAGGCAGTGCTCGGGAATAAGAGCGTCAGCAGCACACACAAAGCGAACAAAAGAGACTCCACAAGCAAGGCATGGTTTTGCTTTTTACGCTGTCTTGAGGAATCAGCAGCAGACGCCAAGGACATCAGAACAGCCAGGAAACGCTGACGGGCGAAGTTAAGCTGGGAGCCATTTTACAGCAGGGAGCAGGGCTACAGCGTACGTGGCTCAAAAATAAGACAATTAAAGTTTGTCTTGCCTAAGGACAACCCACTGGGAGGCAAAGTGCACTGCTGCATGCTGCAGATGACACTTACCTAGAAAAAGAACAGAGGAAATGGAAGAAAGCTCTAAAACAGGAACTCCATAGTATATTCTGCTCTTTAAGGAGAAACCCAGGAATAATGTGTTTGTAGATCAGCTCTCCTGTGTTTTCATCAAGAATGCTTTGGACTTAGCCTACTGCTTAGTTCTGTTTGTTCTATCACATTTTTATATGCTTTTTACAGAGGAGTCACCTGTGTTTTGAGGTACATTTAAAAAAAATTAAGGCACAGGTTTTTCTCCTGACTGGCACAACAGACCCATACAAGGGAGGTGCTCAAGGCTTGGACGCAGGAATGTGGCAATACATAGAGAGGCAGAATTTCTTGTAATCCATAAGCAGAAACAGCCTCTCTCTAAAATTTCCTGGGTCCCATTTCCATGAGATCTTAGAAAGCAGCAGTACTTGTACTTCACAGCAAAAGGCAAAAAGCAATTGTAGAGATGAGTCCCCAAAGGGACCTTTGCTCATCCTTAGCCTAGAGAACTTCTCGCTAGTCTATTACACTGTTCCTAATTTGAGGCAACGTGTGCTATACAGGAAAGGTTAAACAGGACTGATCAGCAGGAGAAAGTGCATTTTACACTGAATTAGGTAAGGCTAAACAGGAGCCAGCAGCTGTGTTATACCACAGATCTGTCCTATAGTGACCCCATACGCTTCTCACAAATCCTGTCCTGAATGAAGCATCACCACACACCTGAAAAAGCTCACAAAGTATCACTGCAGCTGCATCCTCAAATATAGACCCCTTGAAGTCCTGAAGAGACAAGGTAGATTTCATTCATGCCTGAGGACCTTGAGCCATGATTCTCAGTCCTACATCCCCAATACCATTACCAACACCTTTCACTCAACCCTCTGATTCTGCTCCATTTCTTTGTCTCAATTTCCCCCCTTAGTTCCACCAATAATTACTGAAAAGCCTACAAGCCTGTAATCATAAACTACAGATTAGGCAAAGGTGATTTAAAAAGTCTGGGTTGAGTGCAAGGACATTTGGTAAATGTCAATTAGAAAACTCAAGAGCCACAAAAAAATTTCAGACTTTTATTGCTCTGAAGCACCTTTTGCTCTCTGTAATACCTAAATCTAACTCATCCTCTTCTCACTTTATTGGGAGGTTTTTCTCAGAGCAGAGGTGCCTTTGAGCAAAGATAGATCAGCCAGGAACAAAGTCTTACTGGAAAAGAATCTGAGAGAGGTTAAATGCTTGGAAAAGGGGCAGCAAAGTAGGAGATGCACCATTAAAATACAAATACACAGAGTACCTTAGGCAGACCCTGGAAATAAAACCAAAGCAAGTTCTCACTGTGTTATTTAGTGCTGCAGTTGTCAGGGTGCTCCAGAAACACGATGGACTTTCTCATGTGACCTCCACAGACACACAGGCACATGTGCATTCTTACAGAACCATCTTCATACGTGGGTGGATTCTGAATTCTAAGATTTGAAACCAAACTGGCAACTATCTTAAAAACCAGGCTAAAACATTTTTGTAATTAGGAATTTAAATATCCAATCAAAAACCACTTGTCCCAGAATGCACAGCATTTGCACCTCGGAGATCACTTGTATCTGTAAGAATCTGGTTTTCTTTTCACAGCTTGGGACTTTTTTTTTAAAAAGAAAAAAGTCTTTCTCATTGTGATAAAAGAGTCATGGAACACCACAGCTTCTAGAGAGTTTTGTATACCATGAATTTGAACTATTTCTTAATTATTCATGTGTATAGCATGTGCCAAGGGCAGAAAAGAGATTAAACAATTTAATAAACGTATTTTTAATTTATAACCTGGATCAGGAAAAACTTTGCCTGGATGTGCTCCTTCTCGAAGTGCATCCAGGAATTTGTTGCTAGCAAAACACGTAAATAGCCCAGTGCTGTAAAACACAGATAATCAGCATCTATAGTGTTAGATAAAAATGTAACAGTGAGAACATAGAAACTCCCAAGTCACTGAGGAGAGCGACTTGGATGATGCCCTGCAGTGCTCTGGTCAAAAGCAAATGCATGAAAAGAGACTGGAGAGCTGACTTCTGTCAGCTGAGGTAGGAGTGAGGAACTGAAAGGACTCGAGAGCAGCACAGCACTCTCAGGGAGCAAACTGAAACCAGAGTTTTCGTATTTGAACCATTTAACATTAAGAGTCTGGGCCACTACTGGTGTTTTTCAGTTCCTTAGATACAAATTTCCAAACAAACAAATGCAGCCGAGGAATACAGACAAAATAAAGAAACCTTGCTGCTTATCAAACGCACACACATGGGGTTTTTTTTTTCTTTACTTCACAAATACTTTGCTCAAATTCAAGATGTGCTTTTCTCAGAGCAGTGTGAAAGCCTCTGATGTTCCTTGTCCCTCAATGTTTGGTTTGCACACACAGCCTGACACACATCTATGCAGGTAATTCACAAGAGTAATTCTGCATTATTACTGCTCCTATTTGCTCCTACAGCAGCAGCACTAAGGTGTTGTTGAGTAACAGAGACCCTGCACAGCCCTGCAGTGTTTCAAACTTACCAAATCCCTCACAATCCTGTTAGAGCAAAGAGGTTCAGGTTATCATAAACACAATAAAGGGTAAAGACCCACTATGAAATGCATGTCAAGGGACATCACACAGGTAAGGTGGTAATTATTGGTACAGATCACAACTTCAAATCGCTTCAAACCACACTTTCTTTGAAAAATAAATATGTATCAGCAGACCTCCAAACTCTGCTCAATACACTAAAATGATCAGTAATTGCCTTAGATCTAATAGATGTCACAGAAGTGGGTCTCAAAGACACAGCTCCCATAAAATAAGAATTTTTCCCTCAAAAAGCTGTTTCGTATTTGAAATCATTTGCAAAACATGGGGGAGACAATACAAATTTCAGGATCCCAGATCTCCAGGTCCTGAGAGATGCCTCACTGTTGGCCTCTCACATGGCAGAATAAACTCTGATATATTCTAGTCCCTGTCCAACCTGGTTCAGCAGGCTTGCCCTCTGCCCGCCAGGGCAGGTGCTGCGCGTCGCTGGGAGCTGTAACTCATGGAACAACCGGTTTCTTTCGGGTCTTTGGAAGCGCTGTTACTATTCTTGGGATATTTTCTACAAGCCCTTGCTAAATGATCCATATCCTCTGCTGCAGCTAAACAACAATTGATTTTTCTGTTCTTTCTAAGCACTGTCCCGTTGCCAACATATATTTCTCATTTAAGTTCCTGGAGCATTTTGTTGCCTCTCCAGCTTAATCTTGCCTTTCCATAAACTTACTTTATGAGCCTCCCCATCTGTTTCTGAGATGTGTGTGCATGTTGTGTGTATCTCTCTCTCCAGCTATTACCCAGACAGGTGTGTGTTTGCTGACTGCACAGCATGTACACACAGCCCGTCAGGAAAATGAGATTCTGAATCCGCTCCACTGCTGATCCTGCTCCCTGTTTAATACCTGTGACCACGATGAATCGCGTTGGACACCCGGGCTTCTCCTTACTGAATCACAGCCCGCAGCACTCTCCTTGGTGCTACACAGATTGTTTTGAGATTACAAGCTCTTTGTGTGCATTAGGACTCAATTTCAGACCCATTCCTATTGTGGATTTTACGCTGATAGTAAAGCAGGTTGTTAGCACCACATTCCTTTTCATCTGTTTGCCAAAAACCTGCAATATTGAAATATTGAGTGAGGAGTCACTGCACTGCCCAACCCTCCTGCCTGGTGTTAGTACCTTCGGGAGCTGCATCTGATACAATTAAATAAAGGTCAGGCCTAACTGGGTTTGGCCCTCAATAAAATGGATTCTCTTCCTCTTTGAAAAAAAAAAAACAAAAACTAATAAGTGTCCATAGCACTAACAAAGAGCCTCATATTGACACGTCCCTGTTGTCAGGGTCTGAAACCAGCCCTGGTGTGGGCAGCAGCTCAGTAACTGCACAAAGCCTCAGGAGCAAGATCAGGTTGCAAGGGCTGCTTCGTTATTGCAAGAAGCACATGAGGCAAACCCACAGCTTATTTTAATGTGCTTGGGATGGCTCTGGGGACTCAGGTCAGCTGAAGACAGTAGCAAGCAGGTAATTCTCTGCTCGAACTCCTGGTCCCACAGGCAGGGCTCTGTGCCTGTAACCATCCCATCGTGTTCTCAGAGCGCTGTGCTTGTCACGTTTCTGGCCAGGCTTTAAGAAGAAGGTACACAAAGCTCTTGTTTCACAGAGCCATCACACACGAGCACCCCAACATCACAAAGCAGGATGCAATATTCATTCCCAGCAGATTCATTCTGCATGCATACCCAAGGGTTAAAACACATCACCAGATTTTGTTTCTTTCCCTGTCCTTTGGTGGTTTTTCATAACAGAGGATGTGTTTCTCTTCTTAGGTCCTCAGCTGGGAATTTCACCTCACTAAGCTGCTGCTGTTGCAGGGACCTATAACCTCCAGCATGCCTTCAGGCCCTCCTGCTCTTTTCTTACAGCACACCATAGCTGTAGCTTGTGATTTTTATTTCAGGTCTTAAAGTTGTGCAGGGAAGTATTTTGTGCTTTATCACTGTAGGAAGCCATGGAGGATGCACTCTTTCAGACACTGCATTTACCCCCACCCCCATCTCTTTCCAAACTTCTCTTTCCACAAGTTGAAAGACTCTCTCAGTTGGAGTGAAGAGCTGTGAAGAAAACCTATTTCCTCTGTGAGTTTGCAGACCAGCCTGTTTTTCTAGGATGCGAGCATTCCTCTCCCTGCAGATGAAACACCAGGATGACCAGCAAATGTGATTTAATCATCAGGGAAACACACATTCCAGCTCAAAAGCACCCATGTACTCGGAGGTCAGGTGCCCACTTCAGCAGATCTAAGCAGAGTGAGGTTAAGGTGTCAGGGAAAACACTTTCTGACGAGTACCTGTAGAAAGGTACTCCTGGAAGTACTGAAACAGGATCATTAAATGCAGCACAGGGTTCAAGTGCTTGAGACCCTATTTAAGTTCAAGTATTCCATGCTTCAAAACAAAGAACTTACCTGCCCTACAAAGGGCAAGATCCAGCCTGTGCCTGGCATTCAAGGCAAGTGTTCTTAAGCAAGCATTTCTGGACCCACCTATGCTCACATTTAATTTTTAAGTTTACTGTAAAGTAGAGAAAAAATTTGCAGCACAAGTGTCTTTACTTTGCTACAAGATACATTTTCCAGACACCTTCTGCCACTGCCACAGCCCCTGTGCCAGGCCAGCAGCCAGGCCAGGTGTCCCCAAGAGGTGTGGGATGACAGAAGGAGATGGGGGAGCATCTCACTTACTGACATTGCTCAGATGCAAAAGGAGTAAATAGGAAAGGGAGGGAAGGCCATCAAACTAAAAGGTTTGTTTTGCTGTTGGTTTTCCCCCCCACCCCCCCCAACAAATTAAACAGAAAAATCTAAAGACTACAGCTTGCATAATTTAACATGCCTGTAAACATGGAACATGCATAATTGATGTTAAACAACATGCTAATCACCTCATAATGTGAATAGAGGGACAACCTACCCTCAGTTTATGTATGAGTAACAAGATGGAAGCCTGCTGAGCTCTGTATAATAGGTTCCCCCACCCCCCCCTTACATTTGTGTCTCAGCATGATGGTAAACCACAGCTTAGGCAGGAAACCTAATGTATTATTTATGCCAAGCTTTGAACTGAAATGCTTTTCTCTGTGTTACATAAATATCTATATTATTCCTTCAAACACAGTGATTGATTCTGTCAGGTCACTGTGAGAACACGTTCCCTGCTACAAAGGGAAGGGAACGCCAGCAGCAGGTGAGGTGCTGCTCCCTCAGTGCAGAACAACAGACACAGTCCCAGACCTGTTCCCATTCCTGAAGCTGCTTTGGGAAATTCACAGAGGGCTGAAGAGTTGTGCAAATGCTGCCACCACAGGGGAGCACTGCAAGAGATGCCTGCATGGATGTCCTGTGATCTCTCACCTCTGCCAACCTTACATTACTGAATCCACTGGGAAGCAACGGGCCCTGCTGCAGCCAGAACACAGCAGGAGCTACAGGGAAGCCACAAAGCCACGAGCTCCAGGATGCTGAGAGCAGGGACAGAGCTCCTGGTGACTCCAGAAGGAATGTGAATGATCTTAGGAGCAAGTTTAACAAGGATTTTATCACATTTTGTTTTCACAAGTTGATGCATCTGGGGGCTGAGTTGAGCTAAGAGGTATCGAGCACAACACAGCAATGAATCCACAAGTGCCTTCCATCCAGCTAACACGATATATATCACTTTTGCCTTGTCAGAGGTCTGGCTTTAATTAAAATCAATCTTAAATAATTTAGATGGCATTTCATTAGATGCATGCTGAGCTAGACCAGGGCACTATCAGTACAAATAGATGTATCCAGTATATGAGCTGAGAAGCTGAGGTCACAACAGTGCATTTTGGTTTCTCCTTTTTGGAATCTGTTGTTTAAAGACAGAACACCAAATAATCTTTAACCTTGCCCCGGGCAGACCAGCTCTCTCCCATGCAATATGTTAGCCAGATAATTAAAAGGCTGCAGATAGCCACAAACAGATGCAAGGCATTTTGTTTTAATGCCAGAGCTGTTTCACCAGTGGCAATTTAGAAATTTGACATGAGTTTCAGCATGCCCAAATTGTGCTCTCAGCTGAACAAGAGGTAAATATTTAATGCTGGAGGGAATAAATAAAATTTTAAAAAAAGACAGCGAGAGAAGCAAAAGGTTGTATGAAATCAGAGATGTGAGTAAAAGCCCTAAGGGAGGCAGCCAACACAGCCAGCACCAGCTGGTTTTTCCATCTCTGAAGGTATCAGCATCCCTTCAGAGTGATGGCCATACTGCTGGAAAAGCTAACTGTGCAAACTCTAACTCCAGGCTCATCCCACTGCCCACTCTGTTCATATATTTTGGGGTAAATCCCCTACAACTTGGCTCACTTGGACTTCAACATCTTAAGACCTGAAACACTGTATTTTTACTCATTTGAGGAATTTCGGTGCAGGTGGGCTCCAAGGCTCTTGCACAAGTCCTTGCACCAGCACCTGTGAGGATGTGAGCCCCGGAGAAGGCTCCAGGAGGAGCAGGGGCAGCACGGGGCTCTCCAGAGGCCCCGCAAACCCCTGCCACGCCCCAGCCAGCGAAAGGAACAGAGTGGGCGCACGGGAGGGAAAGATGGATCGCAGAGAGGGGGCTTGGTGCGAGAATTACATCACTGGGAATGAAATCCATCTCCCAGCCAGATGGAGCTGGGTTTGTTTGCGAGCCTGAGCTGCGATATCCACGCGGTCCATCTGGCCGGCGCTGAGGGGAAGCCCTGCCAGCGGATACCCTGGAAGGACCATTCTGCTCCAGCTTCCATGTCATCATTCCACGTTAACCAGCGTGCTGTCCAGCCTGGTGGGGAAGGGTATCGTGCAGAGGAAACACCAAGCTATGAAATGGCAGCACTCTCTTCCATTAATACTAATGACTAAAAAAAAAATTAGAGTCTCTTGAGCAAACCCTGCCAAATTTCTGCCGTCTCTGCAAAGACTCACTTATATAAAGATTACTTTACAACCCTCTCACCACTTGCTGATGCCTTATCGTGGCTGTAAATTGAATTAACACATCCAGAGCCCTGCAGCACTGCCAGGGGATTTAGAGGTCTCAAGATCAACAGGAATGTTTTACTGGACTATTGTTTTTCCTGCAGCAGTGGAGTCATCCTGACCATAACCACACTGATGCTGATGAGAGAAGATACAACACTGGACATTCTGCTACGAAGTGCTGAGAGCCTGTAGGAGATTGTTCCCAGAGATACAGTAAAAAGTAGCCAAGTAGGAAAAAAACCCCTCAAATCCTTGTTGCAATGAGTTGCTGACAAGCAGTAATGAACAGGGGGTACCTTGGCTCATATTCATCCATCAAATGCAATGAGGGAGGGACACTGTGAAGACAGAGCTATGTACTAAACATCTTTACATGCAGAGAGCATTGCATGTTATTCCAAACAAGTTTTCATGGTTCAAATACCTGGTATAATTACCAATAATGAAAGTCAGTGAAGGCACCTGAAATAAAATCGCAGCGCTGGTGCCACAACTTTGTTAATCTCATTTCTCTTAAGTGATGCAGGCGTAAGATCCCAAATGAAACAGAATGAATGAAATGAACTGTTCAACATGTCATGTGAAAATTGCCTCAGTTCAGAGGGGAAAATAAAAACAAAGCAAGAACCTTAAGAAGGGTAAAGGTGATGATTATTGCTTTTCCTTCAGCAGAGCCTGGCCGTCTCCACTGTGGGTGCAGCGAAATTACCCCGTGGAAGAGCCGCTTCCCAGCACACAGAGAGGGTCCGTGGGACGGCACCGTCATCTAGTGGGCATCCGAGAGAGCGCTCACACAAACTCCTGCTTTGGGACACGCCGTGCTCTGACCGGGGACCGCATCCTGGGAAACCAGGCTCAGAGTCCCCTGGGCAGACCCACACCAGAGTCACCCGGCTCCTCATCCCCTGCATCACCACCCGGAACACACAACAGTTCCCTCTGCACCTCCAGACCATCAGTCTGGACAGATTTTCAGGGATAGAGCTGCCTCTATCACACCCTCACCTACTAAGTCTCAGATATTTCTTTTTGGCAATCAATAGAAAGATTCCATTTTGAATAAGGGTGAAGAGTTCAGGCAGGAAAATCATTGACACACATACCTACAGGCTTTTGTCTAATTAACGCTGCCACAGTGCACCAACCTTAGAGATCACCAATTAGTACCACTGCCTTCTTCAAAAGAAGGCTTCCTACTAAAGCCAGAGCAAGGAACTTTTAGTGACGCCAATCCATCACTAAATTCTCTTTTGGGAGAAAACACTAAAACCACCAAAGGCTGCAATTACTCTTGAATCACAGTGTTTAGGTCTGCATCCTGATGTCATTCTCTTTGCTCATCACCAAGTCCATCAGCTCTTCTCCCTCCCTGTTCCTAAAGACAATATTGTCACCAGGCCCTGCTTTTAGGCTGCTAAGCATTGCACCTTTTTTCCTAGGGGATGCTTAGCAGTGGAGCTGCCTCCTGTCTTAGCTGAGGGAAGCATTTAGCAAAGTAATGAGTTTTTACTACAGTTTTATATTTTGTCCTTCTTTTGTAACCCCTCTTGGTGGCAGAGTCTGGATGAGGACTGGGAGTGTCCTATGGAAGCTACAACACTTCTCAGTCTCTGATGTGCTGCATCAAGCTCCTCTTTCAAAGCTGAGCCTCTGCTGTCAAGACATCTGCCTAATTTTAAATTGTGGGATTTTTCTTGCACATTCCCATTCATCTCGTTGTTCTAGCAGTCCCTCTTTCAGTTTTATATCCTCAGCAAAATTTCCCTTTCTAACACAGTTTGCCCTTCCTCCAGCGATATTAACCCACTTCATTTGCTGCCTGCTGGGTAAAAAGATAAAAAGGCTCAACTTGTGTCAGTTTAAACTCTCTCTTAATAAAGGGAACCAGAGCATTTATGCAGCAACTATTTACCTCATTATGTGGCGTTATAGCCAGGTTTGTGCTCCGAGTTTAAAGCAAGCAGCTGAAATCCATTCTCTGTTTCTAGGAGAGGGAGTGCAATCAATTCCTAATGAGACTCCAAAATCTGCATTCCCAGCAGAGGACAGAGCTACATTTACAAGTGGAACAGCACAAGAAAAGGTGGAGTCTTAATTCCAAGGCAGACATGCACAACAAAAATTAAACAGCCAAGATGAACTGCGCCACATCGGGATCACTGAATTTGCTACGATGAATATGTTACACAATCCTCATCAGATCCTGTGGGATTTAATGATGCAGGAAGGTCAGACACACTGTCATTGTTCTCAGAGCATTCCATTCTCCATTGTACACAGAGAAGACCAGAACACGCAATCCTCTGAGTTCTACCTTTGCCAACTAATTGACTCTCATGACCTAAAACAATGCACTGATGCCTTTAAAAAATGCTTTACCTGAAGTTTCACCTTTTTTTACTTTAAATCAAGGAATGCAGTCAGAGGAGGCATTTTTCTTCTCTTTCCACTCTGTAAGAGTTCTTCTGTCTCCTGCTACTGCTGCTCTCATCAGATAAATCTGGTGCTGGAAGTCCCACAGACATTGCCTTTACTCTCACTTCGACTTAAAGAAGCTAAAGCAGCTACAAGTACTAGCTCAGCTTGGTGGAGTACAGGCATTCATTTAGCCACAGCGCAAAAAGTGTTTCTAAGCTCATCACAGCCTCAACTAATCTGAAATTACCATCCCCAAAATCAGCAACAACAAAACAAACCTGAAGAACAAGCATTCAGCTCGCAGGTTTTTTTTCAATGGGTAGGTGGCAGTGATTGAAAATCAGGAGTTGGATTTCTAGCATAAGAAAAGTGAAGGAAAACCCTGACTATGCATTAAACTATCCTCACATAAGATTATCCCAGAAGTCTCACTTGGTGCCACTAGATGTCATTCTTGGACTTTCAGTTGAAACAACTGTTTGGGTTTTATTTTTTTCCTCTAGTTGTTATGCTGGTTGCCACAAAGAATGAAAACCTTGCCATGATTTTACATCTTAATTTAATATGATAGTTCCACAAGATTATATTGGGCTTAATGTTTATGGGAGAAGACACATGCCAAATTCCTCCAGTACGAGACAGGAACTGGTCTGCTCATAATTCAGCTCAGTATATGATCTTCTTAAAAGGAAGACAGGCTTCAAGAACTTCTTGTTTAAATATTGATCTTATCCTCAGCATTGGTTGACCCCTCTAGAAACGCTAGAGGAAAGCAGTGCTTTATTGGGGGGAGGCTCTATTTATTTGCAGGGGTTTTTTGGTCATCTTCTATTTGCCAAAGCTGGAGGTGTAAATGAAGTTATGTTTCTGAAGGTCTTGTTATTTAAGGAAGCTCTGATGGAGACAACGTGCACCACTAACCACATTTTAAAATGCTTAACATTTCCACTTGTGAAAAGGGAACAAATTGAGGGGTGGAACTGAGAGGCATTAAGCAGCAGGGTAGAAGAGGAGCCGGAGCACAGAGGGAACAGAGCACAGCAAGCAAACCAGGACAGGACACCAGGATCAAAGGGAATTTGAAAATAAACTTTTCAGATTGCCAGCACCAGGGCTCCTCGGGAAAGGCACATAGACATGGACATAGTGAGCACCATGACAGGTGTGTATTCTGGGGTCAGATCCACACCACGATGTGATAAAAGCTTCAGACTCCAGCCATCATTATTCCAAGGCCAGAGCTATAGACAGCCCCATAACACACAGGGCTTTATATATTTTGCTGTGAATGTTACTTAGATGCTTGAGTAAATCCATCTGACCCTTTTTCAAGGTTGATTAATCAAAGCACAGGATAAACACTCCCTTGCTAGCAGCAAGTGCATTAGCCAGGCAGCGATGCGCCCTCCGAGCTGATGCCAGCAAGGAAAGGTCACTGCTGCACAAGGCACAGCCTCCCCTCGCTGCAGGCAGCAGCTCTGGCATGACCAGATCTCAGTGAAGCACAGATTTCAGCCCTGGCAGGGTTAACCCAGCGCCTCACCTTGCACTTTACCTGCATTCAGTGCTTTCAGGGATGGGGCACAGAGCTGTCCCGAATGCCAGCTCCTCCAGCTGGGCTCTGTCCCTCTGGGCCCTTTTGCCTTTCTGCAGCCAGGCAGGAGCTCACCCATCACAGCCCTCCCTGTTTCTCCCTGAACAGAGTGCAATGACCAAGATGCACAGGATGGGCTGCCTTCCTCCCACTGCCACAGGGTGCCTGGTGGCAGCAAAAGAGCAGATGTGCTCCCATCACCTGAAACCCATCACATTTGTGCTGGCCTTCACAACGCCCCTCTCCTGCTCCACCTCCCACAGTATCTCTCATGTTTAAGCATGTGGAAGTGATGATCTAAAGACCAATACTCTCACTAAGAAAGGAAAAAATATTGAAAGCATAAAAATTCTAATCTAGTCAGGAAAGAGGAGAAAAGAGCAACTCACACAAGCAAAGCAACCTGATTGCAACAGACTCACAAGAGAAAGCTGAGCACAATCTGTACGCAGGGAAACAACCACAGGGTAATAAACAGATCTAAAAATGCAATTTGTTTGGAAAGAGCAGGTTTTTTACTGCAGGAAAACCATGTGTAACACTGAATTTGAAATAATCCATCCAGCATCTGTGAAAGATCCCATTCTAGCACTTGTTCTCCTGAGGCACATTCAGAAGTGAACAACTGATGGAGGGGTTATTTAATTTATTCCAAGCTACAGCCATCAGCCATGGACAGCCTGGTGGCCACTGACCAGCAGCACCACACAGAAGCTCATGATGCCACTGAACAAAGATATTTCTCTGAACGTGAAGTCACCAAACTTAAAACCAGCACATTCTGTAGCTGAAGAAGCATCCTCATGATGGACACCCAGCTATAATTACAGCTCAGCAGCTGCTTCCTCTCAGTCTTGACTCAGTCTTTTTTATCCTATGAAGCTGCTTCCTATACAAGCAATCAACTTGACAAACAACCCAGATGTTTTCTCCCCCTCTTGCACTGTAGCAGCTACATAAACTATGAAGTCCTTCAGCTTCAATTCCTTCTCCTGACCAAGAAATAGGACATCTGCAGTTGGAATTTGGGACACAGCCTTCCACACCTCTCTTGGAGGCTGCCAGCATGTCCCAGTTCTGTTTTGGTGCCGCGAATACGAGGGGCAGAGCAGCCTCACTGCCTGATTAAAGCAGCCTTGATTTATGCAGACAGTCGACTGGAGCTACAATAAATAGATTTGTAACAACACAACCATGTTACAAGGGGTAGCTGGGGATGAGTTCAGGACAGGTGTTCTGCAGAATTTATAATCCACATCTGTATCATGAAGCAGCAGGCAGCTTATTTAAAATGACAAGGCTGTGGAGAGCCTGAACACTCCTTCTTTCCTTTTTAATTTTTTTTTAAATGCAGGGAGGCTGGAGGGGGGGAAACCCAGCCAGCATTTGCACCGAGCCAGTGGTCCCACTGCACTTCTAACATGCTTAACATAGGGGAAAACATCTTAAGGGAGTAAGTGGTAATGGGCCATGAAGCATATGGCAGTGTTGTGGCATCTCAAGAGCCATATGCACAGGCCTACAAACTGTCGGGATGTGATACACTACAGATAATATCCATGATAAATTATTCACTTAACCAAAAATTGTACATCAACCCTCAACAGCTGGTAAAAGCTGGATCCTTGCCCAGTACATTAAGGAAGTTTGCTTCCTCAAAGCTCTACTGTTCTTTAGGGGATTTGAATTATGCATGTTACCATGAAAGCTAATGCTGTACATATGCATTCAAAGTTATTATTAACCTCATCAGGCGGAGAAGGAGTGGAGCAGGCAGCTGTTTTTCTAGCTCATGTGCTTAGGATGTGGTGATGTTTTAAAGGACTTGCTGAGAGCAAGGATATAGGAGAGTTCATTTTCCCCTTGGAGTAGCTTGACAGTAGCCAGTTCAGCCTGAAGGGTCTCTGGGGTGGTCACTGACAGAGCCAAGCCTCCTCTTCGGTATTTTTATACTAGAAGAACTAAAAAGTAACATTTTTTGGTGACCCACGTTATAGCTGTGCTTCCCATTTAAGGCTCTTAAAATGCTTCCCAAACACGTGGGGGACAAGGCTGAGCCAGGTCCCCGACAGCAGAGCTGGTACTTTTAGTGACAACACCAAAATCTGCTGCAGCTCCCAGAGCCCCCAGCTCGAAGTGTTACCCACTGCAGGGTTTGATCTCCCATGGACTGACCAAGCTGTCTTTGTGGCAATTACACCAGCAAGGAAAGACCTGAATCTTAAAACTTCAGCACACAAAAACCAGCTTTTTCTCTGCAATGCAATACCCAGGATTTTTCCCAGCCACCAGTTCATCAGTCCCTCCTCTCCCAGCCTCCCCCAGCCCCTGGGACCACTTTCCCCACCTGCTTTAGGGAATTGTCTGCTCATGACAATACTGTAGATTTTCCCTCAAGCGTCCACATTCACCAGGCTCCCACCTTCAATGTTTACATTTCCTGATACAAATTCTGAGTTGAATTTGTTATTACAGGTGCAAAAACAAATCAAGAAGCTTCAGAAACCTCTCCTTGTCCCCATCCCAAATCCGTTGGAGAAGCCTAACTCGCCATTAAGAAGACTTTGATTTTTTTCTATGCAGCTTTAAGGCTGCATCTTCAAATGCTGCCTGCAGGACTGACATTTTCCTCTTGAGCAAGGCTGTGGCATGAACTGCAGATGGAGAGCCTGGGACAGTAAAGGTAGCACCATTATCTCCTGCTTGGCATACACACGCTGTTGGCATTCATTTTCTGAAGCACCCCCAGTCTTTCATTTCTCTCCCTTTCAAATGTTTTGCTTTGCCAAGAGATTCAAAGCCAGGCTCTCTGGATAAATGGCCAGCTGGTGCCATAGCACAGAGTATCATGGGCTGGAAATGGGTTTGGAGAACAGTTTGGGGGCAGTTTACATCCCCCTGGCCAAATCAGAACGGGAGGCAGGCCAGACATGCTGCAGTAAGATTTTGCAGCATTAACTGAGCTATTCTAGCAGCCGCTAGATAGAGCAATAATCTTTGAACGTGACTTCTTGGTCTCTTCTTCCAGAAAGACAAGCTAATTAAAAAGGGGTTACAGAGAGATTATGCGGACCAAGGGGAGATTTCTGAAAGGCATAAAGAGCAGCTCAGCAGCCAGATCTCCCCGAAAGTCAATGTGAATTAGGCAACCAACTCCCACTTGTCCTTTGAAAAGCTCTGCTTGCAGCTTTTAAGGCTTGTCCTCTGGATAAAAATAAATAAATAAATGCCAATTTCTTCTGGCAAAGCTAGGCACCACCTGAGACAAATTCCTGATCCTTTAGAGGATCAGTATGCACACCGTGCAGCAATTTTTAGTAGTTCTGTTATCCCATCCCTCCAGTGATCAATTGTTTAAACACAACCCATCGACCCTGGCTCCACATTTAGGCAAAGGTGTTTGGTAAACAAGGCCAGCACATCCCCGGTGCTGTGCTGCACACCAGAGCAGCGCTCACTGTCTGCCACTGGCTGTGGAGACACAAATTAAATCAGTGTCCCCAGGTCTTCTGGAGACACAAAAGGAAGGAAAAAGCACCAGAGTGAGAACAAGGCTCGCTCTCCTCCCCAAACAGCCCCAGCAGCACCTGCTGGCAGCAGCAGCTCTTTGCTGCAGGCTCTTCTCCGGGCCACCCTGGGAGGAACCAGCGAGCCAACATCTCAGCTTGAATGTCAGTGTCATTTACACAGCAAATGTCACTTAAAGCTAACACCAGAAGGAGCCTGTCGGGGTAATTCACCAAGAAGCAGCAACAGCAGCTCAGCAGCTCTTTGCCCACATACATATATATAAAAATATATTTCTCTAAAATTGGATTTAGACTGCGAAAGGTTTTCTAGTGATGACATCAGAGTGGCAAGTTTGATTTTACAGCACCAAAATCAACATGGTACAATGATGTGCCACAAGCCTGACATGCTTTAGACACCATTCCTAAAGATGCAGGCAGGTCACGCTCAGTATTGGCTCAATCTCTGGCAGCTCTGCTCAGATAAGGGGCCAGCTCTGTTCTCACACTGGATAAACTTGTCCGTAGCTGGACCGAGGATTGTTAGCACACTCTGCACTAATCACTGACAACCCAACACGAGAGACAGCCAGTCACTGCTAGCCTGGATTTTAGCTGGGAGCTGGAAACAGGACAGTTTCTCTCCAGCAGATTTCTGCTGCCTCAGCCAAGCCTACCTTAAATCAGCTGCTACCCTGATGCCACCACAGCAAACACAGTCAGTCTTCTGGCAGAGATTCAAGCAGACACTTACACCAGTGCTTCTGATAAGGGGAGAGAAGCCCAGCAGACAGATTTCATCCTCCCAGGCCTGCAGTCCGCAGAGGGCAGTGAGCAGTGCTGGGAGAGCAGTGCCCCAGCCCATTTCCCCTGCAGGCTGAGGGAAGGGAAGCTGGCACTGTGCCCGGGGAAGCCATTTCAGAGGCTCACGGGGCTGACTCCAAGCACAGAGCAGGAGATAAAGGTATTTACAGCATTTTGTACAGGCAGAATCTCACACTTGGAATTACCTCATCTCCTGAGCCACTAAAGTCATGTGTCGTTTTTTAGGATGTGCCCTGTTCCTCTCAAACTCTTTCATGCAAGTTCCCTGGGCCCTGCAGAGCAAGCACAAGGGCAGGCTTGGGAAGCAAATGCAGAAGACTTGTTCATCATCAGGCAATAAGGTTTGGTGCACATTTAGTTAGTCTGACACAACCCACGTGCCTGACACGTGCAAACAAAACATCCACCTGTTGAATGGAATTACCTGCGGTGATGTGCAATATATTTTTATAATGTAAAACACGGATTGGAGTCTTCATTTCCTCCTTCCTTGACAGAATGCAGCTGCACAGAATAGAGACATAACACGGGAGCCTCATGAATCCAGAGCTAAGCTGCGGGAGACCAGGAGCAAATAAATATTTCACAAAGTGTTAGCACAAGACGCGACAGCATAAATAAGTGTGAGGATAATGGCTCCAAATGCAATTTGGCTTAAGTCATCTGTGCCTTCAGAAATAGAAAGATGATTTATTTCAAGCCTGAACGACCTGAGAGGGAAGCAGTGGGGGTTTTCCTGGGTTATTTATTTATTTTTAATCATTATCTTTGACCTTTCCGCAGGCAGCAAAGGGAGCAGGGCTGGTGGGTCGCTGGTACAATATGTAGGTTAGCACTGGAAATATTTCTCAGTGGTCTAAGAGATACATGAAGTGAGCTGAGGTGATCAGAGCAGCCCCAAAGCCCCTTTTGCTGGAACCTGTTAACTGTGCCTGTGCTGTGAGCCCGTGCTGTGAGCCCATGCTGTGGCCACAGCTGATGAAAGATTTTACATTCAATAGCTCTCAATGGACATTTCTTCCTTCAATTCATCCAGCTGCTTTTTGAGACACAAAAAGTCAATGCCTCCCACCCCTGTGGCAGTGTCAGCAAAGGATGTCCTTTTTAATTCGGGTCTGCCATCTAATCCTGCCATCTGATGCCCCTTAAATCACATCCTCAAAGAGTAAATGCATGGTCACTCCCTATTCAGTTTTCTTGTTTCTCTCAGGATTTTACAGCCCTTGGTGATATTCTCTTCAGGTATTTCTTCCCTAGGAGGAGAATCTTGGCCCTTTTCTAGGTCTACTGAGTGCTGCTTGAGTCAGAGCAGGGCCCAAACCCAGCACACTTGCCCTGCAGCAGATGTCCCACAGATTCAAACAGTGGCAGAACAAGGCTGGACGTGTCACAGCCTAAAACAAACCAAACTGCTGGAGTGAGAAACACAACATTTCAAGCAAAAATTTGCTGAAACGGTGCCCTAGGTCTGACTCACTCCAAGATCCAACCCCAGGTCAGAGGGCTTGACAATTACAGCAGAGAAAAAGCATCTTAAATGTATTTTTTATCTCATGGCTTTCCCTGTTTGTTTGGGGTTTTTTTAATTGCCAGAGCTCACACAGAACTAAACAACATAAAAATAATGGTAAATCTTTGGCCACTTTAAAGCCTTCATCAGGCATTAACCCTTAATCTGAAACACTGGAAAACAGTAATGAAACAAACATGAAACTCTGTAATTGACAAAATTTAAATCAGCACAAACTTTGACCCACAGAACAGTGCCAGGTCAGCTCACGAATATGAGCATTTCAGGGTATCATTCCCAGATAAATGTGCTGGGATTTCCAGCTGCACACACAAACTCCCGGGGCCCCACAAGAACTGGTTTGTGTGCTCCACATTGCTGCAGGCTGAGTTTTCCACAAACTCTTTGGAGCCTGATGGTGCTCTCAGCCCTTCCCAGCTGCAGAGGAGCCGCTCCCATTTCCCACTGAAGTAGCTGGAATTTACCACTGGGATTTCGCGCTGCAAGAGGCGTGACGGGGCTGGCAGGCTGCCACCCTGTGTCACACGGAGCTGGTGGCACCGAGCCAGGGCAGAGCTGTGCTGGCACCTCCAGCTCGCCAAGCTCCAGCTGATAAGAGCTCAGTGGGGGAAAAGGTAAAAGCCATGTCATGCTTTGGGTGAGAGGGAAGGGTTATGCACAGGCTGGTGAGGGAGGAGTTTCCATTCAGCCAGCTGGAAGAATAGTGGCATGTCAGTCAACACAGCCTCTTTATCTCTGGCCCTAATTCCCATCACGGGCAGGGGCTCGCTCTTGGAGGACAGCCCCACTGGGGAATGCTGTACTTGGCACGGCAGCTGCCCTGGCAGCTCCTTTTAGATGCTCTCTAACGTTGGAGTAGGAGGCAGATTTGAAGAAGGAGTGCACAGATAATTATTTCCTCCTCCGAAATCCCTGCTGGATTTGGCAATCCTGCAGCAAACGCCTCAGCGAGAGCCAGCCAGAGGCCATGCCTTCTTTGGGCTTCCTGCTTTGAGTGATACATCCAACACACATCCAAGCCCTAAACAACCCTTGGCTGAAAAAAAAAAAAAGCAAAAAGAAACAGAACCTGCACTCCTAGAAGCACAATATCTGTTTTGAGAGCTTGGCTCCCAGCCACAAGGGCAGCCTGTGGCTCTCCCACACGGACACAAGGCAGCAGTGGGCAGCTGACCATCTGCAGAAGGGCTGAAATGCTCTTTAATAGCGAACCAGGCACTGAATGGCTGCTCTGTGCCCACAGATGGATCTGTGCATGCCCAGGAGCTCTGGCACCACGTGGCAGGGCCATGGAAACACCCGCCAGGACGCGGGGACAGCAGCCAGGAGGCAGTGCCACTCCTTCGGCAGCCATCGCGGGGTAACTGGGCCCACACGCAGCACCTCCAGGCGGGGCAGGAAATGCACTGACACAAAGGAGAAGGCTTTCCCTGCCACTGCTCACCCTCCTTTTGTGAGCAGAACAAGCTGACTCCGGGCCTGATCCCCAGCAGCTGCACACCAGCCCAGCCTCGCTGATTTCTGTGGACTGAAGCCGACACGCTCCAGTGGAGGACCAGCTCCTCGGCGTTCCAGCAGCAGCCTAATTGAATCCCAGCCATTAGACTCTGGGGCTGGATGCAGCAACACAACAAACAGCCCTTTGCTGCCAAGGCAGTGGAGTCAGGCCAAGGCTGGATGTTTCTGACAATCCTGCCCTGCAGCTAGCACGGAGGCTGGCCCCAGCTCAGGAATCCAAGAGCACAGCGAGGGTTAGAAATGTGACTCAGTAAAAATGATGGCCACGTTCTCAGCTGGTATAACCTGGCCTCACTCCACTGACTTCTGTGGAGCAGCAGCTATTCAGACCAGCTGACAATCTAATCCAAGTGCCCTGCTTTGGCCTGAGAGAAGGTACACGACTCCCAGCCACAGGGTGCAGCCACATCAGTCAATGCCATGAACACACATGTAGGAAAAAAGCAAACTCTCTCCAAAGAAATTGTCAAATCTTTAGTGAGAATACTGTCCAACTCATTGTCTGATTCAGTTCAATTAAAAAGACGCTATAAAAGCCTCATACTTGCCAAGGATTGTACGTAAAGCACTTCTCCCTCCATCTCTGCTTGTGCCCCCTTCCCCAAAATAAATTTTATCTCATGTACATGTGTCCTACTTGCAAACACTCACACGGCACAGAGCAGTTCCATAAACAGAACTCAGTTACACCCAGGTAAGGTTCAAGTTGAGAAAGAGCTCCGCCCCGGGACGTATGGCATCCAAAATTAATTAGCCTCACTACCTGACTACCTAGTCTTTTTAAATGGAACAACCTACCAGTCTGGTTAACAGGACAATTAAAAAAAAAAAAAAAAAGAAACTACAAAAAACCCTACTAGATCAAGTAACATTCAATATCCAAAATTAGCTGCGTTACAAATATTGTTTTATCCAGTGTCATGATTTACTGGTCTCCTCCCCCTGAGAGCTTCTATTGACCTCAGATTCACCTCAATGAATCTTGATTTTTGAATGAAAACAGCAGTCAATAATATTTACTTCCTATTGACTTCATCCTCAACAGCACAAGGAGAAGACTGAACTATTCGTGACCCCCCTGTCTCAGTTCTAATCACGGTGGTGAGATCCAAGGCACCATCTCCGCAGGTCAGGGAGAGAACTAACACCCAGCAGTGACCCCACCGTGAGGTGACGGACAACTCAGACATCCAGCAAGTTTATTTACGCAGAGAGGCAATGGATTTCCTGAAATCTCGTGACCACTTCTGTGTGACAAGAACTTCAGTTTGAAAAAAAATGATCCTGCTCCTGGCTAGTCATGTCTGTTAAATCTATCATCAGGCAGCAGCAGCTTTAAACCATGAGATGAAGACTTGCCACGAGCATCTGGCAGTCAAATTTGCACAGCAGGAGTGATTCAATTGCATTCCAAGGTTACTGCTGCTGTTTATTTACACCTTTCCTGATGATCTGGTGATTTTAAATGGAAAAGCTTCCATGTGCTACTCCTCGCCCCATGGGCCTTCCATCATCAGTTTGGCAGTCAGGTGTCTCTCAGATGGTCAAAGTCACAGGTTGGCTCAGCTGTGACTGTCAACGGGAAACTCAAACTCTTCCCATCACACCTAATGAACAGACAGAGCCTTTCCAGTGCCAAGTTTATTCTCTGCCTGTAGGATTAGCTGCAAACAGACTCGTTAGCCTTGATTCACATGTGGTAGATCCTAAGGAATGAATCGGGCTCTCTTGCAAACTCAACCCCTGTATTTATCAACAGTTTCCTCATCTATTAGTCATGATTTGATTCTTAACTTTATCAGGCTCCTGCCTTCAGATTCAGCTTGTTTTTTGCCTGACAAATCCAACCACTGCACTGATGATGAGCCTTGTGTCCAGCACCCTCCCATATTCCCAGCACAGATGTTACGTGTCCTGCCACGGCGTTTCAAGCAAGGCCTTGGCAAGGTGAGTCCATCTGCATTCTCTACCCACCTCCTAAATCACAGCTCCTGTTCTCAGCCTCCCCAGTTCTGCTGCCATTTCACAAAACGGAGCTCCCAGACCACAGCATGTCCTTGCTCAGGTTGCCTCTGCTTGGGTTTCCTCTTCTGACTCATCTGCCTTTGTAGAGCTTTGTGTCTAGACACATTATCAATCTCTCTTTACAACAACAAGCACTAAACCCAGCTTGTATCCCTCATTTTTGGTGCCATGGGCTGCAGGAAAAGCAAATGTCACTGTCAGGGAATGTGGGCAAGTCCCACATGCCCAGCAAAGCCAGTTGTGACAACAGAAACCAACCTGTATCCAGCAGGCACCAGCTGAAACAGGCCAGTTGCCTACAACTTTTTTTTCCCTTGGTACATTCAGGCTCAGGGAAGCAGTTCCAGGTTACCCCTCATTAGGCAGATGTTCTTTAAATGATTTATGCTTCTATCAAGCTTGATATCCCCACAGAAGATTGTTAGTGAAAAGCTCTGTGTAATCATTTATAGTGGGATTTATGATGTTTAACTTAGTAACTCTCTGCAGGCCCTCTAACAGGATGGAGGTGGGCTGTGGGCAGTAAAAGGTCAGTCCCAAAGGAAGCCAAACACGATGCTAAGAGGAAACTAGAATAGGGCTCCGAAGGGCTTTGTTCACATTAGAGGGGAAGCAGCACAGACTTTAATCATCCTTGCCAAAGGCATGCACATGTGAGGAACAGAGGAACCAGGCAAAATTTTGCCTCAGATTTTCAAGGTTGGTGGTAAATGTGGTTTTAGACTGGTTATTGGCTTAATCTTGCCCTCATTTCTTCCTTTGTTTATATTAAGTTGCCTCAATTACAGTCCTGTATTAAGCAAGTGTATTGGTTTTGCAGTCAGTCATGCAAATGGTTTTGTTTTGTTGGGGCTTTTTAATGTTGTTAATTTATTTTCAGGACAAAAAACATACCCAAACTGAAAAAAATCCACCAAAATGTGGGATAAATAGGCAGTAACTAATTACAGCATATTTTGGTCCCCTCTTCTAGCACTAGCACACTCAGAGGTGGGAAGAGCTGTTAAAGTCATCTCAGGGACATCTGCGAAACACCAGGACATTCTGGAATTAAATTTCAAGTTTTAGACATCTTTGTACTTCCCTGTTTCTTCCAGAACTGGAAGATAAAATGCTAGAATACACCCAAAAGAAAACACAAGAAAAGCTCCATAACTCCAGAAGCAGGAATTACTGACAGGCTCCTGGGAACATCCTGAACTTCTCTGCTTTGCAGTGCAGCCCCCTCAGTGCTCGGACAGTTCAGCTGTTTGGATTTGACCGACCCTGGCTAACCTGAGCCACCTGGAAGTGCCTGCTCCTGCAGCCCAGGAATCTCAGTTATTATTCTGGGGCACTTTAACCACCCTTTCTCCACAGGTCTGACCAGATGTGACCCAACACACCTGTTCTGGCCCTAATGATCATGGACAGCATCGCTGGGCAAGCTGGGAATGTGTGCTAAGGAAAACTGAATTACAGCTCAGCTAAGCCAAGAGCATTATCCCAAAGTACCCCGGGCAAGGAACAATCAGCCTGACGTTCTCCTCCCCAGCTCTGCCACGAGGGCAGGTCACTAACAGTGCTCACACTGCAAACTTGGCTCTCCCACAAACTCTGCAGATACCCTGAGAAAAGCCTCGCTGCTTCCTTCCCACCCACTTGTCCCCCAGGCCAGCTCTGCTGGAAAATCCCATCCTCCCTCCCACACCGCACAGAGCAGGGGTTTGACGGTTCCTGGAAGAAAATGTTTTAACCACACACTTGCACCTGCAGCGCCTGGCCCTGCGTGTCACAGAATTCAGAATTAAGCGGCACAGCGATTGTAAAAATGAGTTACAGCAAAAGCTCCTTCATCTCAGTCATCACAAGGGCTATACCCCACTCCTGTTTTGGTACCAGATGGCTCAAGGTCTATTTTTCAACAAGTGCTGTCTTCTACACTTGCAGCAAGTCCTTTGAGTTACAAGCCAAATCTCTTCCCTTAATATCTTTTTCATCCTTTCCCCCCTCCCCTCTCTGAGCTCACAAGTACATCTTTTCTTAAGAAACAGAAAAAATCTATTATTCTTCAAAGGCCCAGTTGTGTCCTTCATTTACTGAAGTAGTCAAAGAATATTATGGGTCATTTTGTCACCATGGAAACCACAAATAGACCTTCAGGGTTTTGGAGAGGTGATATTATTTTGGAGAGGCCGTGCAGAGCTCTCTGACAGAAAATAATAGGGATGGCAAATCAAGGAGACCTTTTATACAGACTGTGTGAAATGCAAAGGGTATCAAACATCATTTCTCTGCCACCGAAGACTACTCCAGGCAGCAGTTTAATATGGTATCCTCTGACAGCTGAGCCCAAATGGAAAATTAATGAGGCAGCATGATATATGAGTCTTTTTAAATCTCATAACCAGCCTCCTTTATAGAATAAAAATGGCCAAATCAGTTTAATATTAGTGGAGAGGCTCTTTGTGTGTCTTTCTTCTGAGCCTTGTCAGTGCAGTGCTGAAGAGACAGTTTTGGTTTATTGACTGTGTAAGTCTAGCTGTTTTCAAGTTTTGGACTGTCTAAATCAAAATAATTCCCAACCTTTACTGGTTTATCAAAATACACTAAAGATATGAAAGCCTAAGGAACACCTGGGATCTCAGAGGGGCCACATCCTGCCGTTCAGGAGCCCTGACTGCCCCATGCTGGTGGCCTGGGACAGCAGCCCCTTCTCTGCCTCCTGCCACAGGGCTTTCCCAATCCCACCCACCAAATGTGTCATTTCTGTCACGAAAAGAGGGACTTGTGCACAGTGACAGTGCTGGCTGCTATGAGAAAAGAGCAGAAAACAGGAGAATACCCTGAACTGAATGGAACCCAACCCAACTCCCTGCCTGTGCAGCTGTCTCCTCTCCCAGCACTACTCTGTCAAAATCCTTTGGGTGTTGCGTTTGATAAACCTTATTCTTTCGCAAGCAAAACTCTTAACTGCATAAATAACTAAACACATGCAATTCTGGGGCCAGAAGACCCTTTCTGTAGGCAACCCTATTCTCACAACTGAGAGACCAACTCCCCAGCTAAAGACCTACGGAAGTGAGAGCAGAAGCAACTGCAAACAAAGTTTATACAAAACAATGTTGTATCCTACCTAGTGGTGGATGAATCCTAAACCTCCTGTGTATCCTGACACTTCCAAGGTGGCTGCTACTCTGAATTAGAACCAAACCTTAAAATCTCAAGTCATTCTGCAGAACAGGAATTTCAAAATGCTTCTGTTTAGAAACAAGCAACCGCTTCACTGAAACACTGAAAAAACAGTTCAAACAAAACAAAGGAGTCAAAACAAACACTCCTTTCCAAAGTTTTCTGTCAAAACATCTTTGAAATAGACACCTTCATACAAAACATTTCAGCTGCAGAAGAAAAAGAGCTTCCTTTAGAAAAGTGCTTTATAAAAGATACTAACTCTGCCAGCTTCCCCCACAGAACAGGTGCCAGCAGACCCCCAGCATACAATCATCCTCTGTGGTTCACAAGTTGTGCCTTCCCTGTCACCCCTCAGCTGGAACAGTGTAATTATCTGGGCACCTTCAGCATCCAGGCCTCCAAAAAACCACAGTACTCTAAAGACTGGAACTTCATGAAAGCAGAGGGATCAACAGAAGTCAGACAAATAACACTTTGCTAAAAGTAAACCCTCAAGAAAAAGAACAACGAGCATTCAACACAGAGCAACAGAAGGGAACTGCTGTAGATTTCACTGCCTTGTTAAAACAACCCCAACCCCTGTGAAACACCACACTGGTTATGGTTCAAAACCCATTGATGGCACTCTGCCTCTCACACTACAACTCATCCAGCTCTGGTCGCGTGAGCACCTCCAGCAAGGGAGCGCACTCCAAGCTGGCTTAGGGAAGCAGCAGGAATTGAAGGCACAGCCCTTTGCTCCACTCAGCTCCAGCACGGATGTCTGTTTTCCTGATTCCTACCCCAGTAAAATCCATAAGCAGAGGGCCCAGGTAAGCACATGCCAGGGCAGCACCATCAAACAGAAGGGACCCCTAATGAGCTGCTGGGCCAGTCAAGGAGGAATTAGATGAAGCTGTGTGAAAAGGGGTGGGGAATGGAGCATTAAGGCAAGCCTCAGTTGTTTCAAAAATGCCCAGTTTGATATGTTTAAGAAGGATGATGAGGGGGAAACAGGGATATAAAATTTTAAAAATAACCTTTCATGATTTCCCTCGTTCCTCAGCGCTTTTGAAGCAGTGAACGTTTTGCTTTTCAACAAAGCTAAAAGCTCGCACTGCAACTGGTGTTTGATGCACAACAGGTGACCCAGCTCCTCCAGCACTTTGTGGAACCTCCTGCACCTGTGCCAGGCAGAGCTGATTCCCACCTTCACAAACACAGCTTTCCAACAGCATTAGGAACGTGGGTGCTGTAAGGCTGCCTCAGGGGATGTGGAACCAGACATACACAACACGAAGCAGAGAGAAATGCTAGTGTGAAAGTAGGACTGCAGCTACACTAACATCCCGGGTATCAACATGGGGATGCCTGGGGGGTGAATTCTGGTGTCCTTCCTGTGAGTTACATGAAGATCCTGATCGGTTTCATTTCCCTAATGAACAGCATGATAGGATCAATAAATGTATTTACTGGCCTAATAACATCTCCATTCCTATTTCATCAAGACTTCACTCAGAGGGTGGGAAGAAAAGAAGGTCATTTCATATTTCATGTGAAAAAAGTTCATTGCCCAAAGCACACAGTAAATGTGGAATGATATGTGCTTGTTTCCTTTATCATCTGATGCTGTGCTGGTTTCGCCCAAGCTGTAAATGGCAGTGCTGTTCCAAGCCCTCCTGCTCTCAGCACCAGTGGATGCTCTGCAGTGGCTGCAGACAGGCTGAGCTAAGATTTTGCCTGTTTTAGCCACCCCTACCAAGCAGCACCACATCCCTGGAGCAGGACTCTGGCTGGCTTGAAATACTGCCTGGTGTCAGCAGGAATACAGCAGCCCAGTGTTTAAGTTCTTCCTCCACTAAGTACTCGGAGACCTTTCCTTCCCTAGGCTCCCTGAATGCTTTATAAACATTTATAAACAGGCAGAGTGAAAAATCAATGCAGAGATACCGTGGGGAGGAAGAGATAGCAAAGAAAGGAAAGACAAACTCAATGAAAAATGAAATAGTGCCCATATATTTGCTTCCCTCAGCCTTGCTGTTCCAGGGCTTTTTCCTCACTCCTCCCTATGCCAGGCTTTCTGTGCAGGAGGCAAAAAGCAGGCATTTTGTTCTGATCAACTGCAACAAACCATGTGGTTTTAATAATGGCAGTGTTTTCTCTCCTTCCCTGAGCTAAGATTAAGTTTGGAAACTCAGAAATGGTTTGAGAGCTCTGCAAACAGTTCCAGGCTGGAGCTCTGAAATGCACTGGTCACTGCTCACGGCCTCCCTGGAGCCCCGGGGTGGACACTGGGATCCCACAGCCCATTTCAGAGCACATGGGGAGAGGATGAGCACAGATGTGTGGGGAAGCCGGGGATGAGTGGGGGGATGAGCGGTGCCAGGGTCTGGGGGGGAAATCAGTCGGCCTGTACAGACATAAAAGTGAGATGAGATCAATCAGACCCCACTGCAGCCTCGCTCTGCTGCCTGCATTGCTCAGGTGAATTCAGACACTCGTTTAAAATCAGTAAATTTAATTACTCAGCCATACAAGCTCAGACCCTCTGCCCAACGTAGAACAAGCATGGTCTTGCCCTGACATGCTGCTGGGAATTTCACTTTTGCCTTCATCAGGATCAGCAGCAGACCTTGAAACAAGAACATTTGCTGGGAACAGGCTGGGTGCACCTCGCCCAGGTGCTGTGTTTTATGTAGCCTAATGCAAACACTGTTATCTCCCTTACTCTGGCAGACTACTAATAACAAGTTTATACAGTTCATCTTAAACAAATATTGGGAGAGTCAGTCCTTACAAGGTCTGCTAAATTGCAGAGACGTCTGTGCAATTGCAATTGATGGCACAGCGTTGAATTATACAAAGGAAGGGGTCAGTGCCAGTCAGGCTATTTCTCAGAGCAGATTGCGTGGAGGTCTCATTTAACACTGCCAGCTCTGAACATGTGCACTGTATAAAGCAGAGCTTTTATGGTTCTATCACAGGTCCCTAATTTGGCTCTAGGAGCCATCTGCTGATTTAATAGGGGATCTGGATTGTTAGGTTGGGTTTGGTTTTTGGTTATTTTTCATTTGTTTAAACACCTAAAGCTCAGGCATTTAATTGAGAAAAATATTGCAATAAGTTAATCCTCTGCGAAGTAAAAAAGGAGAAAATGAATGTGTTCAGCTTTGTTTAATTTCGTCTCCTAAGCAACCAACATATTGGATATTGTGGGTGCCAAACCTTAAGTGTGTGAAAGTCATTAAATCAGCCCTTCCAAGACTGCTGCAACCATATTATTAGGAAATTTTAGATGAATTACACTGTCAAGACTGTTAAGTATCACCTTGTGCTTTTATCAGCCACTAATTAAGACTGAAACAGAATTATTAATGCCCCTCTTACTTTGGCTAAACAAACAGAGATAAAACACACAATGCTACCTATATTTAGATAACAGGCCCAGCACCCACTATACACACATTCCTCCTCTATTTTCCCAGGCAGATCTACGTGATCATTAAAAGCCCCCTGTTGCCAGAGTGAGGAACCTTGAAAGGGTATTTCACCTCCTAAGCACCGTGGTGCTGGTGACATTTCCATTTCTCTTCCAAGGTAACAATCTCAAGACCCTGCTTCAAGAGGAGCACAGTGAGAGACGCAGGCTCAGCCGCTCACCCAGCCCCGGGGCTCCATCTCTCCGTGCCGATGATTTGCTGGGAATTTGTTAAAAAACCTGAGCTGGCACAAACCAACGCAGGACCCAGTCAGAGCAAAGTGCCAGAGCAAACCAAGGATTACACAGGATCATTGCAGCAGCTCAGGCTTGACAAACACCTGGGATAACCCCCATGAGGCGCTCCCCAAACCCATCCTGCATCCCTCAGGTGCGAGGGCATCAGCTTTCCAGCGAGCAGGGCAGAGTGAAAGCTTCATCTGATGCAGAATTGATGCAGAATTAATGCAGTGCCACTGAAATCGGCCCACCCTCACCGGGGCTCCAATTCAATCACATTCCCTCATTTATAAAGAGTCTTGAACAAACATTTTATGTAAAGGTCTCAGATTTCTCATTTCAGGGGCTGTGAATCTCACAGGCAATCCAGAGAGCACAGAAACCGGTCAGAGGTAATTACCTTGAACTGGGTTGCCCCTCAGTTCCCTGGGGAGTTCAGGGCGAGGAATGAGTCGGCAGCTGAGCACTTCCCCAAGACATTTGGGATGAAATCAAGGGCAGTTTCAGCACTCACAAGTTGAAGCAAGATTATGAACGACCACTGGATGTGACAATTTACCTCGCCACCAGAATCTCTTCAAGATTTACTTCAGTAAACAGGCTTTGCCCTTTATTCATGCAGTTGTTTGCAGGTCAAACATGTTAATCTGTGTTACTTCCTTGATTCAAGGTAATGAGTAGGAGCACAAATAAGCAAACAAATACCCCCCAAAAAAACCTAGAGACCTAAACTTAAAATTTTTTTGTTATAGCAGTAAAGATGAGAGAGAAAACAATTTACCAACCAATTTACTGAAAAACGATGGTACATCTCCTGCTACTGCATAATGGAAAATGCTTTGAAAATGGATTTCCAGATTTCTCATTTGTGGTGAGCTGTGAGCACATGTGGATTTAATATCAAGGGTAAAATTGTTAATTAGACAAGAAGAGGTCTGCCTTGAGTTCATAATACCTTGTGATCCAATGTGATTCCTTCTGATTCTCCATCCATGGTTCAGACAGACCTGAAGCATTTCTGAACCCTGGGGGGAAGAGGATCCATCTTGTCCAGCATCTGAACACATTTTAGTTCAAGGAAGAGGGATTAATTTAGTGATGAATTACACCCTGAATGAAAGCAAGCCTTTTTATATTCATCCAAACCCAGCCTCTCCCACTGCAGTCAGCTGGGGCAGCCACAGCCTTAATAATCATTAGTTATCCCATAAACCATCATTTAGTGGAGCCAGTGGACCAGCAGCGGATCCCTGACTCACAGAATATGACTGGAATCCTGAAGCCAAAGAATTATTACTACTTCTTTGTACGATGGGAAAGGTTACCCCCTTACTGCCCAGATGGACACAGATTTGATCCAAGCCCATCCAGAAAACCCTGGAGTGCTTTTCATTGTGGTGGTGTGGATTGCAAAGAACATGAACTGGACCTGTCCCCAGGAAGAAAAAAGGTGAGCACAGGGGCAAGGTGCCAACAGGGCTGCAATTCCTGCAATTAGCAGACTGCGAGAAGAAAGCCAGGAAGAGGTGGGAAATTAGAGGAGAACCGAGCCTTAGCCTGGGAGTTGGGCCTGTAGGGGTGCAGGGATAGACCAGAGAAAGGCTGATGTAAAACCTGGCACTGCAATCTGGCACTCTGAGTGACCTCTTGCAGGAGATAACTCAAGAGTCTCTCTGTTTTTGTTCTCTTTAAATACATGTACAGTCTGCTCCAGCTGCTTGGCTCCGCTGCGAGCTCGTGGTGCCAAGCCAGACATACTTGGCTTTGATACGAAGCTGGCTCAGCCTTCAAATAAACCACTGCTGTATTGTCATTAGGAAACAGGAGCTCCTGAGCGATTTCAGGAGAGGTCTCGGAGCCGCAGTCGGTGCTGGGGCTCGGCCCTGGGGCTGAACGTGACCGGGAGCAGCAGCCGGCAGCTGGAGGCAGCAGCCTGCCGGGGAGAAACCTCCCGTGCCCAGCATCTGGTGTTGGTTCCTCAGGCTCACACCATCGGCGACAAACGCAGAGCGAGCGGCGCTTGGACAATCTGCATCTCACACGTGACAGCCCTTTGGAATTTGGGTCCGTTCTGATTTGTGACAGGGTTTTTAGGGATAACGCTGCCCCGGCCTCGGGTTGGTAACACCAAATCGGAGGTGTGTGATGAGTTACGCAGGAGCTCTGCTAATTCATTCACTCAGTTAAACCTGTGTCCTCCTCCAAGGCCAGGATCAGCAGCCAGGCTGAGCAGAGGGATGGGAAGGAAGCCTGTCCTACTGCCACCATTAATGTTAGGAAAGCCTAAGCACAGGACCTGGGTATTTGCATTGTGGTCATGGTCCTCTCCCTTTCTTGGCAGGATCACACTTTAAGCCCTGCTGGCTCAACCTCTCCCTTCTGCTTGGTATGTGCCAGATCTGAAATCTGCTGTCAGCACCAGCCAGCTGCAAAAACCCATCAGGCTTGGGGTCATGAGGAAAGCGAGTCCCTCCTGCCATCCCAGTGTGGTCACTCCCTGTTCTCTACTTCTGCACCACTCACCCCTGGGCACGGCCATGGTGGGAGAGGAGAAACTGGTGAGGTTTGACTGCAGGAGCACTGCTGGGGCAGGGTGCACAGGAAAGCAGCAGCAGAACAGGATCAAGGCAGAAGTACTTGCCAGAAGCCAACAGTGATCTTGCTTTCATCTGCTGACAGGAACTCTGACAACTGTGTACAATCTGCCTGATTTTCTCTAACCCAAATAGTCTTTAAAATAGAAGTAGTTTAGCTTTACAGGAGCTGGCACTAGAGAACATAAATTTGACTAGACAAAACAGTGACCATGGAGCAAGACTCCTCACCCTCATTCTTCCAATCTCTCCAGCACAGCAGAACCAGAAAAACAAACACATCCAGCAGACCATTCCCCTGAAGATGGGAAATGAAAGAAGGGAGACAGAGAGAGAGACTTTGTTCTACTTTTAAACACTTGAGAATGGCTCCAGAACTACTGAGAATGGCATTGAAAGCACTCAGATAAGAAAAAAATTGCTCAAGTACACATCCAAACTCCAACTGACTCCGCCAGGGGCTTTGCCCTTGACCAGACTAGGCAGGGATGTTTTCTTTCCCTCTCCACGGGCTGGCTCATGTCCCCAGCCAGGCACAACTGAGGAAGGAGCTGAGCCCTGAGAGGAGGCATCTACCCCTCGCCATCCCCTCACCCCTGTGCCCCACACAGCAGCACAGCTCAGTCTGCCCCAGCTGCTGTCCCCTTCTTCGCTCTGCCTCCAAGCCCTGTGGACATTGGCATTCCTGCTGCAGGTTCCCAGCAAGCTGCAGGGCAGAGCAAAAAAGAGGGGGAAGAGGTGTGTGACCAGCAGAAGCCCCGAAAGGATGGACTTCCACTGTTCTGAACTGCAAAGGGTCTGCCTGCTGGAAGCCAAGGGCAAAATTCTGAGTGATGTCAAAGGATTCAGCGTTTTTACTCACTTCCCTCAACTCCCAACATTATCACAACAGTCTGGCAACATTTTGGAGGAACTTATTTAAGATGCGAGAGCAGGCTTTTCCCATCATATTGTGGGATTTATGCAGGGTTGGGAGCTAAAAATTACAGCTGAATTATGGATTTCATCAAACAATTTTCTATTGAAATGAAAAATGAAAAATCAAGTAACTATCCGGACGCTAATAGAAAGCAGGTGTTGGGCTTTAAACACGAGAGCATTTACTGGTTTAGCCACATTAATATTATGGTTAAGACATACTGGACTGATTACAGCTTTAATTTAATAAAAGTCAGTGGTGCAGAGCATCATATCCTTTATTTACACATGGCATCCTTCCTCTGCAGAAGGAAACCAGAAAAAACAAAGGGACTTTGACCAAGTGAAATTCACCTCAGATTAAAGAAAGCTCTGCAAAATTTAAGTTTTAATAAACAACATCATGTGCTGCTGAACTAATGGCAACACTGTACTGGGGGGTTTCATTCCAATAAATACCAAGGTTCTGATGTGGTAACCCTGCACTGCCCCTTCCCCATCAGAGCTGACTGTTCATTTTGCCCTCTTCCTCACACAGTTATTGTACAATTTGGTTTGGAAGGACTTTGGGACTTTCTGGTCTGGCTCAAAGCAATGCTGACTTCAGTGACAGCCTGAGTTGCTTGGGACAGGGTTTCTTCACCAGGAACAAACTGCTCAGCTCAGGGGCTTCCAGCCACTGGGAGTGACTTTCAGCATTTGCATTCCCCTTCTCCATTCATTTTTTTCCCTTCTATTTCAGGAGGAACGGGGCCAGAATCATGTTTAAAGAAAAAATCTAGTGCTTGTGGAACACAGTGTACTGCCCGGTTAGGTCAAGAGGAAGAGGCAAAGGCCATAAAATTAAACAAAAAGGGAAAAATTTCTGCATAATTAGGGAGAAAGGTGTCATGAAATCCTGATGCAGTGGATTTCAAAAAAGAAAAAGGCCTCAGGAAATCTTAGAAGCTCTGGGCAACCTTAAAATAGAGCAAGAAACCGAGAACACAAAAATAACTTTGAAAAGAAAAGCAGCCAAGCAGTGCCAAGGTGTGAGTTTACTCTGCAGTACCTTTCTCAGTGTGTAACAAGCCCCTAGACAAAGCTGCCACTTGGGAGCAGGCCCTGGATCCCCCTGGATGCCCCCACAGAGCCCCAGAGGTGATTCCAGAGCGGCCCCACAGGGTCAGCCCTGCCAGGGATGGGGGAAGGTCGGTAGCCTTTCCTAAGAGCCTCTGGAAAGCGGTGTTTGCACAGCCCTAGGAACAATAGCAATAACGTTCCATTGTCTCTAGGTTTTAGAGCCACTACGACTAATGAGTTCATTTATAGCCCTGATGGAAGTAATTAAATCTGAAAATCAAAGCACAACATTCTTGTTTAGTGCTCTTTGAAACCAATATTCTAATGGAATGCTATCAGCAGCTAATTGAAGCACTAATCTTGCCCAGGGTTGGGCCCATTGCCCAGATGGCTCATACATCATTTTCTAGTCTGGCAAGCAACATATTGCACTGGCTGGATGAGCTGAGATTAGATATAGCTATAGGATATGATGGAAGCACAAGAGTTTTTCCAATCAATATTTTGATAAAATTGGCATTTAATGTCAATCAGCCAATAAACTTCTTGCTGAAGTACAAGGACGCATCCTTGGCTTTATAAATAAAAAAATCTGCTGCCTTATGCAAATAGAAGCTCCTACCAACCGGGTAGTAACAGCAACACAGAAACATTAGCAGGATAAATGCCCAGTGAGTGCCACGAGGACAACAGGGAAGCTAAAGAGCTTAATCTTCCTCCTAGAGCTGAACCACTTAACAAATAAAAGTCACCATTTTCTGCTGTAACATGTCCTTTCTGCAGGTTTTTGCATCCTGTATGCTGTGTCAGGGAGCGGAGGGCAGGAGGGTGCAGCGGTGTGGAAGGCACACCTCACATGATGCCTGAGGAGGCAGCAGGAACCTCGTCCCTTAACGAGCTTGGGGTGCAGCATTCTGCTGTTCTCAGAACTGGAAGTTAAAAGTATCAGGAGCCATGTTACCAAATCTTACATCCAAGCAATGGGACTTTCTGTGTTTTCCTGGCAGCTGATAATTCCTTTGTGAGATCCAGCGGTAGGACAGATGTTGGCATTTGTTTCAGCTGTTCTGCAGCTTTGGACTCTATTATCCGCTTCTCCTACGTTTTTCTTTCTTCAGTTGCGTGGTGTTTGCCCAGCCAGAGCCTCCCCTGGTGTCAGTCAGCAGCACTCGGAGGAGCAGAGCCAGCTCAGGGCAGCTCGGAGTGGGCTCCGGAGCGCTGGGGCACTGGGGAGCGGCGAGGCAATGGAGCAAGGAAACTGCAGGAACATCCTTAAGGAGTCCAGTGATCTGTGTCTGCACTCTCTGAAAATGCTGTGTGAACTCCAGCCTTGAGCCGTGAATTAAAGACTATTCTCAGCATGTTTTTCCCTGTCAGGCACTGCACAAATCCTGGAGTTTGTGGGCAGCACAAACACTGTTCTGCTTCTGCACTTGAGCTTGCTGCTCACACAAGCTTTTGAAATGGTACAATTTTCTGTGCCAGCACCCAGTCCTCTCTATAAAGCATGAATTATCTCAAGAATATCCTAGTTTATTGATACTTTCCCTGCAAGATGGTTAGATATAGCGTTTTGAAAATACAATTTTTTTAAAAAATACCAGATGAAATATGGCTTAATGCCAGTAGAAGTCCAAATGCAGCATTATCTGGAGACCTAGCAGGAGGCAGCATGATACAAAGCTCTGACTCGAGAAGCCAAGAATCTGCCTTGAGAGGTGGTAAAACTGAGAGAACTAAACATCCATGTTCATCTGTAACTTCTTTTTTAAAATGTACATCAAATATTTGGTATTTCTAGCCCTTTACCCTTAACACACATTTTTTGGTTTTACTCTGCAATTTAAGCTTAACACTTACTGTTAAGCAGTAGTATTTTCCCAAGGTGTCTAAGTTAAAAGTGTAATTATTCAAAACTCCCTCAAGGACAGGGAAAGAGAGAGGCAGCTCCCAAGGACTGCTCAGCCCATCTGAGATCTGAACTGCTGCTCTCTCCACCTCCCTTTGTCCTTCCACTGAGTCTACGAGTAGCCTAGGACAGGAGTTTCCCAACTTACACATCATTTGTTCATCCCAGGTGAACTGGAAAATAAAGGTTAAATATGATTCCTGACCCTTAAAAGCTCCAGAACAAGTAGGTGAAAGAGTGAAGGCATGCTCATCCTTGCTTCTTCAAGAGCCCTACTAAAAAGGAACATTTCTGGTGGAGTCAGGTTCCTGGGAAACCCTCTTCAACAGGCATAAAAGCAACCCAAAAACCAAGCATCTGAAGATGTCAGAGATCCACTGGCTTTTAATGGCAAAGCATGTCATTGTCTCTCCTCCATTCCAAAATGCTGTTACCAGGCCACATTTCCTGTTACTTTCTTGTTACCATCTCCATTTAAGTTCTTAATTAGGCAGAATCATTCCACCCATGCACAGAGAAAAAAAACCAAAAACCCACAGGCGATTTTTTTTTTTAACTAATAATTAAAAGGCTCAGCGAGTGATCCTTCGGCACAGCTCAAAACCAAAAAATATCAAAGCATGTCTTGAAATGTGCCCAAAGGGTCGAGCTGCCACATGAGGTGTGAGAGGTCCTGTGGCAGGAGCCAGGGCAGGAGCAAGCAGGGGAAGGGATAGGGCTGCTGAGGTGGGATGTTAAGTGATGTTCAGCAGCTCGGTGATAGCTGCTAAGAATAATGAACCTGACCTTGTCAAAGGCCGTCATTATTGATAATAACAGAGTTCAACAGCATTATTATAGGATTTTACAACTGCTAACCTTTATTGCTGGAGGGCTAATTGTGACCTTTCTTGTGTCTCCTTCACACCTAATTAGGTTTCTGTTGTAAAGAGATAAAAGAGTGTTTGTATCAGTGGGGCATCTTTTTCTGCAGCTGAATGAATTCATGAAAGACTGAGATTGTTAAGTGAGAGAGAGAGAGAGAGGAGGAAATACAGAAAAAGGCAGGAGGCATTAATAGACTTTAGAATAAAATCCTGACAGATTCAAATTGATTCTGCTGCCTGAGAAAATTGAGTGTGGAGGGAATTAGATTTATGCACTGTTAAATGTAACTGCCTGGCAGTATCCATACAGAAAGCTGTTAAAATGGTAATCTTTAGAGATGTATGGAAATTGTGTGTGAATAGACCAATGAACCATCACTCAGAGCATGTCTCTTCTAGCCGAATAACACAAGACAGTGTTATTATTATTAATAATGTATTACAAACACTATGCATTATGTATGTAATTTAATCACAGTATCTAAATGTATAAACAACAGCACGGGCACGCGGTAACTTTTTTGCGCTTGTGGTTACATATTCCCTTTTTCTCTCTGAGGACCCCCTGAGGGTGCTGCTGGCAGCTGGTACAGCTTGTGACCAGCTGAGCTGGGGGACCTCGCACCCCTGGAGAGCTCGGCCGGGTGTGAGGGGCTGTGGAGGCTGTCCAGGGGTGCTGGTCCTGCAGCCCGGACTCAGGACAAGAGAGCAGCAAAAGGCCTGGAAAGGGGCTCCTTTCAGACAGGGAGGCTGGGCCAGTGTGGGCAGACAGCCCAAGTATCTCTGATGTGGTTTCTCTGTTGTTGTTTTAACCTTCTCAGCTTGGCTGGGGAACCTCCTAAAGGCCAATTTCTGGCAAGAGGCACAGAGCACACCAGCGTGGGTTATTGGGAGTTTTGAGCTGCCATGAAGGAAGGCAGGAACAAGTTTCTAATAAACATATCCATGGCTCAGATTGAGGGGAAAAATCAAGCTAGAAATAACCTCTTGATTCCCCCATTTGAATTCAGATCTGTGGTTCTTACGTCAAGATTATCCCCGGCATCAAAGCAACTGACAGCGAGACAATGTTATCACTGATGACAGGAACAGTCACTGATTGATCTTCCACGAGCTGATTTAGATTAGATGCTGTCATAGGCTCTTTTTATGACTCTAATGGTTTTAAGTTTGCTCTGCCCACATCTGGAAGTGCACTTGCTGCAGTAATTGAGCTATCGCAGAACAGAGCAAGTTGCTCTTTGGTTCTTGCTTCATCCCATCAAGCAGAGGGGGCTGTGGAAAGTTGAAAATCCAGAAATACTTCCAGCTGAGCCACAGAGTTATTTCCTCTGGATCTCTCTGGTGCCAAGTTTGAGTTCCTCACATCCTCACACACTTTCTTCTATGAAGAAAATGCTGTTTCTACACAGAACATTAATTCACTGAAGTTTTGCAAAGCAGCATGGCCACTTCCCAGGCCCAACCCAACAAACCATCGGCCAGTACCCAGCGCGAGGCCTCGCCAAAATGCACAGGGGGTAGCAGGGGCCTGTGTAAACTCCTGTCTCATCTCATCTCTGAAACACACACTTGTAAGGAATGGGATAGAAGTAACATAAATGAAAACACTAAACCTACCGAAAAAAGCCACTCCTGCCCAGCTGCCACCCTAACCCCCAGATGGAGTACGCCCTGCAGTCAGGCTGTTCATATCCTCCTCTGGGAGATAAGATACCTTATCTACTGCATCTGGTTCCATTCCAGAAACTCCAGAGTCAACACACTCCATCAGGCTTCCCGAGGCTGCCAGGAGAGAATCAGGGGTAGAGCATCCACCCTTTGCCAGATAAGGAAAGAGCTTAATAAGCAAACAGAGAAAGAATTTTGTTTTCAAACATCTTGGAGGGAGCTATTAAATGCATATTATAAACATAGAAAAATATCAAAAACTCTTAATGGTTCCTTACTTCAAAAGTATCCAAAATGCTTTCCTGGTAAAAAAGCTGGATGAGCTGATAAATGTCTGTCTTTTAAGGGCTATAGACTTGACTAAAGATACATTTTCATGCATATTTGTGGAAGAGCTTTCAGAAGAGTATGGAAATTAGAGTCCCAAGTACCCAGAATTACTGGGATTTTGTGCATGGGGATTTTTTCACTCGTTATAGACAGATGTAAGATATTCTCCAAAAGTGTCCTGGGTACACCCTGGGGGAGCAGAGGCATCCTGAAAGAGGCACAGCTGGATGAAAACAAGCCACAGAGGGGAGCTTTTGGGTTTAGTGTTTCATTTTCATTGAGGAGATGTTTTCTGGGCATCACAGACCCCTGCTTTAATTTACCTTGTTAATAATACAGAGTGGAAAACCCTGTTTAACAAAATAATTAACAAGCATTTAAAGCAATTTTTTTTTGGTAGCATGCTTCATTCTGGTGAATGCTGTAGGTTGACTCTCAGAAGTGGAGGAACAATTGAGGTATGGTTGAAGCACCTGCTCTGAGGCATTTCCAAGGCACAAGACCCCAAGCAGACACTTGGGCTACCTATGAATATATGGGGAATAAACTCCCCTTCTCTCCCTTGCATGTTCCTCCCGGATTTTGGGGTCAGGAATTGCACAGTGCCTGTTCATGACTTCACCTCAAATCGACAGGAAAAGCAAGTGCTCTGGGAATGTACTAAAACTGCTTAAATAGGCATATGCAATAATGTGTTGACAAAAACATATGAGGAAAATATTCCTGGGTATATTGCTCTGCGGAGATGAGTATGCTGGCAAAAGCAAGTGTTTTATTTACCAGGCCAGCTCATTTTCAGACTAGCTTTCTATAACAAAAGAGTTTAATAATAATGTTGAAGGCAAGAAAGATGCCTATAAATAGGACCAAGACCTGTCTGTGGAACTTTTTCATGAAACTTTATTGGCAAGAGAAACAGCACTTGGCAAATTCTTCATTGCCTTCCTGCCTGCACTAACTTAATGTGAAAGTAGGTAGCAGAACCAAAAATGGTATCTTTTATGTGTTCACAGCTCTGTTTCCTTAAGGCTTGTCTATCCAGAAGGCTGGGTACTGGTCCTGTCTTACCCTTCTTGGTCCATGCCTGGATCTGGGGACAGCAACAGCCCTGCTTCCCAACACTGGCAGCTACCTGCTGTTCCCATCCTTATCCAAGCACCTCTGCCTGCCCCTAGATCAAGCCAAGCAAAAGCCAGTATTTTCTTCAGAGAAAAAAACCCCAGCAACTCAGCTCAGAGCTTTTTCCCCCCACCATGGGACCCACCAAGGCTCTGTCTCTGGATCAAGTTCCCAGCTAGTGGGGTTCATGAAGGATGCAGCTTCCCTGTGGGATAGAAGGCTCCAACCTAAGCCATCCACTATTTCTATATTTAGAAAAACCTTGGAGACACACACACAGGGCCTCTCGAAATGAATGACCCCTTCCTTCCCCTTCATCCGTTCAGGTGGCCTTTGCTGTGTCTATTAACTACCAAAGCTCCAGCCTACCGAAAATGCAGTCTATCTTCCATGACATTAAAGATTTTATCTCTGTGCCTCAGCACACACTGCCATGTGAAAAGGAAAGGGATTTCATTCTGGGCACTTCAAATGTTACATATAGAACATTTGGCATTTCAGGCAAAAAATGTTTTTTACAAAGGAATGGTAGTTCTGCAATTATTTTCCATTTTAGTAATTTCATTGATGTATATTATCCATTGATTATCAAACACTGCTGACAGGTATCTTTGTTTTAATGACTTATGACTAATACTTATTTTAAGTGGGATACTCTAGATTGCAAAGGCCTTTGCCTCTCCTTCCTCTTCAACCCCTTCCTCTTTAAATCTTTGCAGTGCCAGTAATAAAAGAGCGGCGTGCCCAGCCTGAGATTCCTCAGAAAGAATCCAGAACTGCATTTCTTCTCCTGGCTGCTGTGCATGTTTATGTGGACATGTGAGAAAGATTATAAATATCTCTACCTTTTAGTTATTTGGCTCCCTAGAATTATACAGGAATACTTCTAGTTGGTGCCACTGCTCATCTGTCAAGCACCTTGGTGACTTTATAGCATGTGTGTCTCTAGTCCCACAACTCTTGTCCTCTCAGAGGTTTTATTTTCCTTTAGATGCACTCCTAAAGAAGGCAGTAGAAAATGTCACATATCCCAAAGTGCTTCTACTACTCCACAGTCCTGTAAAACACTGAAACTTGCAAAGGGAGCCTAAGGGAATTCAGCACCCAACTCCTACTGATGGTTTGGGGGAGCAGTACTCTCAGCCTGAAGGAAGATTGCGGTGTTGATCAATTCCCAAATATTTCATAGCAGAGCTAATAATTATATCATGTTACTTAATAACTAGCAAGGGGAAGGGCTGGGCAAAGCATGTTTTCAGCTGGAATTCGAAATGCACTGGAAAGGCCTTTGCAGAGGGGCTGGGTGGCTGCTCCAGGCAGGAGAAAAGGGTGTGTATGGTGTCTGGAGTTTGCATATGAACAGAGGAATCGGGAAAAGGCCGGGGAGGGAACGTGTATTCACCTGACTTACAGAGAAGAGACTTGCAACAGCGAATGTAAATCCTGACGATGACAGCTCAGATGAGAATTTCTCCTGCCTCTCCCTCATTCACGATCTTACTTCATCATCAGTATTTCAGGCTGCCACTGCACCAACAGTGCTTAAAAACCAGCTCATGCTCCAAGGAAAATCACTTCTCCAGCAGGCACACACAGAGACGCTTGGATCTCACGCAGTCGGAGCAGAGGCAGGCGATGGTGATGGTTTCCTTCATCCAAGAGGTGTTGGAATCTTGTGGCCAGGGAAACAAACCCCACGGGTGCCTCTCTGGGGCATTTTCCATAGCCTTTCCTCTCAGAGACGCTTTCATTTTACAAGTGCAGAATCACACACATGGCAGTTTTGATGACCTCAGTGTCTTAAGGACCAAGCCACCAGTAGCTGTTTCCTTCTGCCAGAAAAATAAATCCAGCAACGCCGCCCATTTTAGCAACACAGTTCGTGCTACAACTCACCCAATTTTGTACACTTAGAGCAAAGCCTCGCTCGCAGCCCTGTTACTCCCAGTCTCTGTCAGGTCCTGACCTTCCAGCCCCATCATTTCTCGCTGGCAGGGTGAGCGGGTATCTCCCAAGACAGGTTTGTGGCTGTGAGAGCCCCAGAGCCGCGTCCAGCCCTGCCACCCGCCCGCTCCCTGCCTTGACAGAAATGTCTGGCTGGAAATCATCAGCCGCTGCTCCACACCAGAGCCCGGCCGTGTTTACCTAATCTGCAGAGCAGGCACATCCACTCAGGGAGAAAAAAAAGAAAATCACAGGCAATTTGTCAGAGCATTAGCTGATAATTCAGACAGAAATGTTAGATCTCGAGGCACGGCTCGGGGCTGCAGGGGAAATGTTATTGACTCTGACAGATTCCTGATGACAGATCCACTCCCTCTCCCAGGGGCAAGGCTACATTTAGATACACTTAAATTTTCATTGGAATTCCAGGGTAACGCAGCAAGTGGACAGCAGGGAAAGACAGGCAGAGGTTAGTGGAGGAAGAGGGAGCTTGCATGGTTTGGCTTTTCACCCCACCCCTGTAATTGTGGCCTAATTATTTCCTTTTAAACTCATTGACTTCACCGTGGTAATTATTACTCAAGCTTAGAAATAAATATCCCTTCTGCTCAAAGACAGCCATTCCTGCCTGCCTAATGCTACTTACTCCATGTAATAGCTCAGAGTCCAGATTTAGACAGCAGTGGATTCTTCTCAGGCTTGATGAAATGTTCCAAAAGCTATTTCCCACCACCTCTGGCCTCCCAGCCAGTTGCATCTATTCACTGTCTCTCAGGCAGAGATTTTAAGCACCTTCAGGTTATTTTTTTTTCCTTCTTGTGTGTATTCATAGCATCCAGCACAAAGCTGTCCTGAGCCTCCAATGACAGCTGTTAAGTAGTGAATAATAGTAATAATTGGAGCATTTATAATTGGGCTGTAGTTTTTAAATTTGAGTGCCTGAGGAGGTGAATCATCCTTGAGCATGGCTCTGCCCCTAATTCACTCAAGTTGCCTTGAAAATGCCACACTTCCAGTCGTATTTAAGCACCTAAAGAAATATCTTCCTTTTTGGACAGGCTGAAAACAAGTTTCAGTAGAGCTTAGGTCTGGGATGTCTTCACAGGAAGAGAAAAGCACATTTCATTTGATTTTTCATCATAATTGAGCAAAATTCATACAATTTTTTTTCCTACATGGTTTGGCCCCCCGTTTGTCAAAACTGAGCCTCGTTAATATTGAAACACCCAAACTTTAGCATAAACTTGTGCTGCCCAGTGGTTCTGACAGCACTGAAAGCACATCCACCATTTCATCAGCCTGTATTACCTTTCAGGCTGTATATTCCTTTCACGCCCGCCCAGGTATTTCCACTTGTGAATGCTGCGCGTGAATTCAGCTCAAAGCTGCTTGACTTTTGGCATGTGCCCAGACCCAGCTGCTCTGGTGGCTCTTTGTGTGTTTAAAATGGCACAAAGGCTCTGCTGAAGCAGGCACAAGTGCTCCCAGAGCGTCGCGTACCCGATGAATCGGGGCCACGACGAGCAAGAGGGAAACAGGAACCCATTTAATCCTGGACACGTGCAGTAATTTAAAGAAGCCCCTCTTCCATCCCAGCCAGCACACGGGGTGCAGCTGTTAACTTTCAGCACGCTGAGGGCTGAAGACAGTGAAAAATCCAGCCCTGGCAGAGGTTAAACCAGTGCATCATTTGCCAGGGAGCTGTGAGCCATTAACCTTTCCACTGGCACTCGCAACCAAGAGCTGGGAGATAAACACGTTGGGGAGGAGACAAATTGGTTCATTCGAACGCTATTAATGTGCCTGCCCTTGGAGGCCACGTTTATGCTTTTGGAAAATTACACATTCATGCATAATGAAGTGAGATATAGCTCACCGATTGCCAACAGGGTGCAAAGCCCACAATAAAGATTTATAGCAGGTGCCTAATTCTCTAAACATTTGCAAATTAAGTATTTACGGGCGTAATGCTGGCTACTTTATTGCCAGTTTAAGTTACCATCATTTGAGCTTTTTATTTTGCACTGAAACTGAGCTGAGCATTTAATATCCATGATGTGTAATTTATTCAAGTATAATTTGGTGATGTTGTAGTGGGAATTAAGGCAATACCCAGAGACCCTAATTATGACACAACTACACATAAACATAGGAAGAAATCCCCTGTCCTAAAGAACATGTTCTTAGCTGACAAAAACAGATAAAGATTGTAATCTTTATTACAGAGCAGAGCAGAGAAGTGTTGTAAAGGGAGATTGAATGACTTGCCCAATGACACATGAAGAGCCTGTTACACATGGAAAAAATCCAGACCTCCTTCCCTACACACCTGGGGTATAAAAGTAGATTTTTCTACCTGCTCACAGAGGATGGGCAGCTCTCCCAGCCTGAAGAGCCCGAGCCTCAGTGTTACTGAACACAGCCCCAAAGCACACCCCAGCTACTGAAATAACCTGTTTCCCTGGGGAGCTGCCACAGCTAACAAGTGAGCTAATACAAAGATTTCCAGTAATACCGAACAGACAGAGCATGCACATGAGGCGAAAAGTACAGCTGACAGAGAATACCTAAATATTCCTGCTGCAGCTCTTTCCCGAGGAACATTCAAGGAAAGTGCTGGAATTCACTCTGAGTGAGTTTCATAAGAGCAATTTTGCACAGCAGCAAAGGAAGCGTGTCCCACGTGCTGTGCCATGCACGGATCGATGGCTGCACCTGGGGAGCACCAGCTCACCCCCAAAGAGGAGCTGACAGTGCTCAATCCAAGCCCAGCTCGCTGTGTTTAACATTCCCCCTGTCCACAGCTGCTGCAGCCTGGCTGGGCCACGGGAATGGGTTTGTTTTGGAGGGTATCCAGTTCCCCCCACAGCTCCATCCACAGCCAAAAGAGAGCATGGATGGTTGGTTGAGTTTCAGCCATGGAATGGCTTCAAAACTCAGCGTAAATGACCCTCTGGAGGAGCACGGGATGAAGTGATTCACAGTGGTATTCTCCTCACAGGTGGAGGGAGCACATCTGTTTTTCTCAAAGGGAAGGAGCAGGGTTTCTCTCCCTGCTCAAGTGGCTGCTGACACATTCAACCTGCTCCTCTGGATCCACTGGTCAGCCCTCCAGCTGGAAGAGAAGTAACTGCCCTGCTTCTTCTCATCATGTGTTGAGGAGCTAACAGTTCAGAAAGAGAGGAAGAGAGATTACTCATTCATTAAAAATGTGGCTTTGAACCAGGCCTAAAGTGTTATTCCAGGACTCTCATAATGAAACACATAAGGGCCACTCGCAGCTTTCTCACTCTGCGGAGCAGCACACCAGTGCAAATCCAGAGATTCTGTGTGAAGCCACTTCCTCAGGCGACATGGGGAGGACCTCACCTGATGGGAGCGCTCCTCTCACCAACTCCCATGCCAGGACACACTGCCAGCAGCATCCTAACCAAATTAACTTAACAGACATGACTTACACAAGCAGATCGTGAGATATGAAATCTCTCTTGGCCTCATCACCTCTTAGACTAAATCAAAACAGAAACTGCCTTTTGACATTGTCCAGACACGTGTGAAAGGAGCAGACTGGTCTTTGCTGCACATAAATACAGCTCCTGTGAAACAAGATAGAAAAATCCGACATTTTGCCTGCCACAAGGTTTTTAAACACGAAGATCAACGAATCCAGATGAGTTTGTGCCATACCCTGGGAGCCACTAAACATACTCAGTAGTTCTGGTTGGATGGAAAGTGGATAAAATTACACCATTATAGGAAAACTGTTAATGCACAGTGGTTCAAGAAGAGGAGAGAAGGGGGAAAAGCAAATAGGACTGGAACAACTACTAAGTACTTAAGCTGTTTTCCGGCCAACATGTATTAAGAATGTATTTTCAAGTGTAGCAAGGGATGCTGTCAATAACAGCAAGCAAGCCCTGATGCCAAGTGCTGCATATACATTTAGAGCAATTGACACTCGTAGAGGTTAAAATGGAGATTCTTCATCCATGAGATGCTATTTTGGTCTCTTCCTAAGGTGCTGAATGAAACACAGGTAGCTACAATGTCAGATTCAGAAGAGCTGTTAACAGGAGAGCAGCATTTGAAAGCACCCATTTTCCTGGGAGAAGCTAAGTGGGGAAGCACACACAGGTCTGTAATTGTTTTCCTTAAACCAATAGTTCTTTCCACTCACTCTCATGAATTCCCCTCTCCTGGGAAAGCCAGAAATAGAAAGGCAGGAAGAATTTTCAGCTTTTGAGCTGAGTTTGGTGACAAAGCAAACAGGTCAAGGCTGTGTGACTTTGAAAATCCCATCTATTATCTGGGGCTGAAGCAATGACAGGAAGACAAGAGGAGAGATGGAAGACACAAAGTGCCATTCCACTCTTCCGAGATCAAAACATATCTCCATCCACTAGCAGAAAGCTGGTGGGCTATTAACAGGCCTCTTGGATCTTCCCATATTTCAATTATTCCTGATTTGAAACTGTCCTTATGATACTCCTTCAGAGAGTCTACTTTCCCTTCTGAAGGCATAATTCTCATCCCCCTGTCACTTTACACACATGTAAACTTGGGATGGTGAAGAGCTTGAGTTTTAACCATGGTGTGTTATAAAGACACCATCTCCTCATCTCTTATCTCCTCATTTTTTTCCATTATTAGTGCAGATTTTCATGGAACTTCTGTATGAATTTATGAAATCATCTCACTAAACAACAACACATTGATCTGGGGGGAAAAGTGAAAATTAGAAGCATTAAGTGAAATGTGGGGTGTGCATTGATAGAAGAGTTCTTCCAGCACATCCAGATCACGTCTGAAAAGATGAAGGATCCATATCAGATCCGCCACACACTGGTGATGGTGTTTATCTGTGCTTTCAAGATCTCTCATTCATCTTTGTGATGTCTGAGGATTTTCACAAAGGGAGAACACACTGAAATCAAATGCTTGGTTTTGTCATTATTTCAAACCACTTTTACTTGTTTTACTTTCAGGATGGATGCAAGCCAAGCTAGTCCCCTGTACCAAACAATTCTGCATGTTTTCAGGTTTAAAAAGCTTCACTTGTCAGAGACAGGGTGCTCAATACTTGTGACACCCAACCCTGGTGAGAGATCCTGTCGGGCATCCTCTGAGATGGGGGCCCCACCACAGCCCTCTCTGCTGGGCTTGCTGGCTTTCCTATCATCAAAGAAAAGCATTTGCTGTCAAACTGTGAAGAAGCAAAACCAAGATTGGCTTCACCTTGCACTTACAACCTGACACCCTGGCTGTGGCTGCTGGGTGTTTGCCCCACCCAGCACACTTCAGCCTAGGATAAGGGTGTCATTTCTCAGTGTCATTTTTATTCTTTAGTTTAAAAGCAGCTGAAGGAGGAAGCAAAGTGCTGGTGTGTGCTTCCTCCTGCAGGCACAGGTCACCAAAGGCCTCAGCCAGCGGCTGCAGTGCCAGGCAGCACCCAAACACAGCCTGCCAGGGCACGGCACGGCACAAGGAGGCCCTCCTCCTCCCCACCGTGCACGCTACTTCCCCTCCAGCTCAAAAACCACGGGGGAAACCTGTCTGAGCCTGACCCCAGAGCAGCCCCACAGCTCCGAGAGGCGGCCGGATGCGCTGGTGTCAAACAGACACAGCCGTCAGCCCGAGCGCGGCTCGCGGCGGCACAGTTACATCTCTTAATTATTACCAGCCTGGCTCCCCGAATGGGCACATTTTTTCACAGTTACTAAATAAGTTAATCACTTCATGAACAAGGAAATCTGCAGATGCCTTTGAGGCTTTGTTAACATAGTGCCTAAGCCAGCTTTACACTCTCTTCTAATCCTCTTTAAGACCGTATGAGGCAGTGAAGTAGCCTATAATCAGTTTTTAAGGTTATAGACAATATCCCCACTCAAGCTGGTTGCCTAGAGCAACAGTGCAGGAACTGAATACTAGCAATGAGATTGGATTACTTGCCTTGTTTATTCATCCATATATATTTATCCTCTGCTCTGCCTACAGCAGAAGCAGGGATTTTTGTAGCCTGTGCCTTACACGTCTGGATGCAGAGCAGAATTTATGTAAAAAAATGCAGACAGGCTTCAAGAATTAATCTCCTTCCATTTCTGATTCTCTCCTTTCCCTCTCCACCTCAATACCTGAAGGTTCAAAACACTCCCAGAACTAAGATTGCCTGAAATCTCTCAGCAGCAATAACAGCCTCCCACTGCTCCTCATACACATGGAGGCAGAAAACCTTCTTCCGTAAGTGCTGCCATCACCAGCAGCATTTCAGCATCCCGAGCTGCCTCCTGAGCTGGTGCCTGTTCACCAGCAGGAGCTGCTACTGCACCTTCACTGGGGACCTGTGCCACCCTGACCCACAGGAAACCCCAGATACCGTTTTCACAAGGCAAATTGCTCTGCATTTGAAATCCACTCACAAGAAGTCAGTCCGCGTTCCTGTTTCGCTCAGCTACAAGCATTCTAACTTCATCTATTTTTCTTGAAAAGTTGGATTTTCCCTCCGGCCAAAGCCACTTCCCTTTTGTACTTTAAGCTTAGGCACAGCTTTAACCAGAGTCAGGGTGATTTTGGTATCCCATCAGCCTCTCTGAAAATCCCAAAATGCACAGAGAAACCGTGACCTAGTGCTGCCATGCTTCTGCTCATCTGAGTCTTTTCGGAGTTCACAGCTTCTGTATCAAATCTAACCCATCTCTCCTATGCCAAAATACCTGCTTGGAGCTCCCTCTAACCACAGACTGTACAGAAACCTCCAGATCAGTCATTAACAGTAAAACTGAAAGGACCTTCTTCCCCTCTCACATTCCCTGGAGCCTGGCTGTGTTCGGTGGCTGGAGCTGACCTCTCTGTGCAGCACATATCATTTAGCAGAGTCACCTCTCAAAGAAGAAATAATTCACCCAGTTTCCTCCCACAATCAGAGCATCACATCCTCGTGCAGCCCTGGTACACGAGAGCTGGTTTTTATCGCACATCAACTCACTGAGGAGCTGGTGTGGACACCTCTTGGGGAAAGAGGGGCTGTGGGAAGGCACAATGAAGGACCAAGTCTCAGGGGGACTGCCACACACTTCCTCCCATTATCTGCAATATTTCACTTTGTAACTCACTTCTTTAGCAGTAAAACGTTGTGTTCATTCAAGCAAATAGAGGTTTGACACAAAATTGCTGAGAAACTGATTTGTAAAGAGATGCAGCTGAATGGCAGATGGACTTGGGGGACAGTTGTTGCTGTTAGCAAAGAGGGTGAGGGGCTGTGAGGTTGCTCCTGGGAAGGAAATCTAAAAAAAGAGTTCAAGACATTGCATTTCAGGACAAGACTGTTAAAATCAAAGGCCTTGTTTTGGGAAGGATGAAATGTATCCCTGATATTAGCTCAGCTCGTTAAAGCATGGTGCTGACAGTGCCAAGGTCACGGGTTTGTATGGGCTGTTCACTGAAGAGCTGGTCACTGTGGGTCTCTTCCAACTCAGAATATTCCGTGATTCTGAGACAATATTTTCAAAACTAAACTTTTTGGCTTCTCAGTTTGAAGTGCTTTTTTTCCTCACACTAAAAGTCACCTAAATTAAAGAGGAAAAGCAGGAGTAAAATAACCCCAAATCGAAATAGACTGCTTCATTTTTTGACCTAATTGACATTTCAGGTTGACCTGAAATGGAAGTTTTGTGGTTTAAATTTCACTGAAAACACTGGAAACAAAAAATACCTGTCTCAAACTGACATGAACAGCTTCCCCCCACCCATCCCACCTTGGAACCTGCCTCTGGTTTCTGCACTAACAGATCAGCAATTCTCACTGCATGGTGCATGGTTTCTCGCCCCACTCCCCTAGCTGGTGATGCACAGCCCCAGCTGTGTGTGACCCTCTATCAGGTGTCTGTAAAATCTCTCCCATGGTGGGATTTGCTGCCACACGCTGTCTCTGCTTTTCCCAAATCCTCAGAAAAAGAGCATACAAATATGGGAGTCCTACTCCTGCCCCAGGCCTCTGTGCCCCCTCTCCATGGGCTTCCCTGCAGATGGCACTGCGGGAGCATCTGAGACCCCCAGAGCCGACAGGAGCCTCTGCATCCTCCACTCCCTGCCTTATCCCCTGCACTCACATCATTTCCTTGGCCTACTTTCTATTTAGGTTTTTTTTTTTCCTCCCAGAGAAATTATTTATCATAGGGATTGCCAGCGCCTAATAAACATCCCTCCAAGAATAAATTTGTTTATCTAAGGTATTTTATTATGCTGCCTCAGATAAAAGAGAGGGGGGGAAAAATCCTCCCCAGAATATTTTGACTGTGCAAACAGTGGAAGAGCAGTGTCCTTGAGCACAATTTTCAAAGGGGAGGTTTGTCAGAAGCCATTTCAGCTGTTAAGGAATGAGTTATCTTTCAAATGAACAAAAAGAGGTGGCGGCACAGGCCCTGGCAACTGATCCAGTGTGACAGAGACAGATTTGAGAACCTCAAAGCATTTTGTTCCAGGGGCTGCACTGGCTGTCCTCCTGTTTCACCTTCTGTTTTCACCCACACCGGGCGGCAGGGGAGGAAGACGGAAGCATTTTAAATTCCGATTGCACAGGTTCGAGTCGCAACACAAGACAGCGGGTCACGGAAAATCAGGACTTCTGTCACTCAATCCCACCGTGGTTTCTGCCTCTGCCTCGTCCCCCTCCCTCTGCTGGAGCAGGAGCCCGTGTCTCTGTGCTGATGAGCAGCACACGAGCCAGCAGATCCACTACTCCAGGCAGGCTCCCCACGCCACAGAGTCATCGAGTAACACCAGCTGGGTCCCTGGCAAGAGCAGCCCTGGGCTGTGCGAGGAGATAATGCAGTGAAAGGAATGCTTATTAGAAGCAGGAAGCCTGACAGTAGGATTTCTCATCCCAAATACAAGGTTTGCAGCAGTATAAATAATGCATGTCAATTGCCAGCATCCTGAAAATTAGTTAAAGTAGGTTAGGGGGGGAAAAAAGGGAAGGAAAAAAATACTCACACTGCAATGCTCTCCATTCAAAAGGAGTTAGCTGCTTGTAAGGGGCCAGTATGGAAAGAGGGGGCAGTAATTAAAACCTCATCTTTTTTTGCATGAGAATCTGTTAGCAACAGATAGAATATTTTGCAAGTTGCTGGACCCAACCCTTCAGCTTCTTGCCCAAAATGCAGGGTGTTTCCCCCCTGGAACATGTGTGGCAAATCCTGTACCTGGGGCTGGAGCAGCTCACCCAGAGCTCTGCCTGGCTCTCCCTCCAAGAAAGCGCCTGGAAATCCGCTGCCCACAGTTCCAGCACTGGCTCGGGGACGGGGCAGCGCTGGCCTGTTTCTCTGAGGATCCACCCTGCTTTGAGAGCTCAAACCCCTCACAAGGCACAGTTAGGGAGCAGGAGGGGGTGTTCCAAAGCTCTGCAAAGCCTTCTCTGAATTGGTGCTTTCAGCCTTCAGAATTCTGAAGATTTTTGCCAGAACCCTCAGCACCCGAAGGAGGGAGAGTCCTTGGCTGCTCCTCTCACCCGCAGCAGCCCCACCTGGGCGCTCCTGCCCGGTCCAGCAGTGCCCACCAAAGCCCACAGAGCCAGCAGCCACAGGGACCTGCCCGTGCTGGGCTGGCCCGGGGGAAGCAGGACCTGCTGGGAGCAGGGCTGTGGGATCAGAGCTGGCAGCAGGCCACCCACCATGGAAATGCAAAGGACAGGCATGAAATGCACCAAATCCTCACTCTCTGTAGTGTTTTCAATGAATTTCATCTTCGTTTTGGCTGATGGGATTCGCCAGTGAAGTGTTGAGTGCCCCCAGCGCTGCTGTTAAGGAGCATCCCTTCTGCATGCTGCTGCTCGAGTTTAACCCACCTGCAGCCTCAGCAGAAACAATGAGGCCTTTTGGATTTTCCTCATCTTCCTCCAAGAGCAACCCCAGCACTGCAGATACCTCAGCACACGGGAGGCCAGCAGCTCCGTCTGACTTGTCAAGAGCAATTTCATTACCAGCAGCAGTTCAAGCAATGAGTTGTCCCCTTCAGAGCTATCCAAATTCCAGATCCCACCGAACTCCCCCCTCCCTCAGCTGCAATCTTCTCCCTAATCTAATAATAATCCCACCAGCAATAAAACACAGCCATGCTGGTAGAATGCTTCCCTGCTAAAATGCCTCTGTGCACATCAGCGATGACCTCTGTGAAACTGCTACGCTTAAATAAACATCCTTAAAAAAATAAATCTGAAAAACCTGCATCTTTTTCCATTTCATTTTGATCACCATGGCTGACTTCCAGCCCCTCTGTCTAAGTGCAGGGGCCTTTGGAAAATACCAGATATTGTGAAAAAATGGTCCCCAAGGAAAGCTAAGCACTAAGCCAGTGATTGCCTCAAATAATCACCATATGCATGAAAACATACATCTTTCTGCACATGGCACCAAACCCTTCACTCCTGCTGGACCACACATTTGTCTTCACACAAGTTTTCCAGGAATGAACTCCCATCCAAACACGCAGGATAGCGCTGCCTGCTCCTCCAGGCGAGAGCACGTCTCCATCACAGCGCCTGGTGGATCTGTCAGCATCACAGGAATGAAAAGCTCCGACTTCATCACAGCTGGGTTCTCCAGAGACTAAAACTCCTTATAGCATGGGAAGCAATTTGACTCAGAAAATACAGAAACATCCCCATCTGGCTTCCTGTCTATCCTGACAGGAACTTTGGATGCCATTCAAAAACACATCAGGGATCCAGAAAACTGCTGGAGTTGCCTCTTTCACATTGAAACAAAGTGTCCATTCAAAACACAGTATTTTCTGTTTTTCCATGTTACTTCTAGAGGATAAAGTTGCATGCAAAACAAACGGGAATCAGGGAGATTTTTTTTTTTTTAATGAGGAACCTATGATTTTCCTCTGCAAAGGCCAAAGGATTCAGCATAAGAAAGGACAGAAGATGTCACACATGGCAGAGTACCTTTCTCCTGAGCTGAGTTGTGACCACTGTATTTTTCCCTAGGAAGGGCTGTAGGTGTTCACTAGATCCAAACACTTTTTGCAGTCAAATTAGAAGTATTTTGGTTGGGAAGCTCTTTTCAGCTGGGTCACAATGCTCTTTGCAGTTAACCCATTCAGGCTGTACTTTGCATAAAAATGGGGCAAAGCCCCCCCAGGTTTTGCCGCACATTTCCAACCAGAAGGGTGTGAATAATTTACAGAGCCAGGGGATGCACTTGATTCCAGGGACAGGTGAGGGTTACAAACCACCTTTTATATTTTTTTCAAAGGATAGCCAGACCCTGGTGCTAACATGAGATAAGTGTTAATGCATATTATCAACAGAATTGTCTAATCCATCAGCCACCCCACGCACACCAATGTAAGACATCAGAGGGCTGCTACAAACCAGCAGCAAAAACATTAACTAGAGTACCAAAAAACCTAAGTATGTGGCTAAAGAGAAGCCTGGTTTAGCTTTTCAATGGAATCAAGCCCCGTAAGACAAGGCAAAGGCATGTTTTAGGTGTTTCCTGGGCAGGAAAGCACCTGGGTTCCACCTCAGGAGGCTGCATTCAGTTTCTGGTTGTGTCAAGCCTCCCAAACAACTGTGAGCAATTGTATGTCTGTGCTCCCCCTCTGTAAAACAGCAGTAATACTTCCTCCCATCTCCTCTGCCCATTTCTATTCAGACTGAGCTGTGCACGGCAAAGAGCATCTCTCACAATGGGCAGCAGATACAGCAGCTGGAATAATTCACCTTCCCCACTTGTCTGCTGAGATGCTTTTAAGATAAAACCGAATGACAATGGTGTAACCGAGTTCATTTTCCACTTAAAAGAGAAATCTCTCGTCACAATACTGCAAAGCTTTGTAATGAACGTGCTTCCTGTGCTATTTTATAAAAACAGTGTTCTGGGAAATGCATACCATGATAAATACACATGTTAAAATGCCATTTATATGGTACTTTGTGACAAGTTCAAAAGCAGAGATTCTAGCACTGGGACCAGGCATTAAATATAGCAGACTATATTTAATGGAGTTGTAATCACAAGAAAATTTTGTGAGATTTGGAGCAGAACATGGATAACCTTCCACAGGTACAGAAGAACATAAACCAGCTTAGTCTGACTGTGCTCACCATTGCCAAACAGGCACTGGGGGATGAGCAGGCTCTTGCGTTTCTTTCTCCTATTTGCTTAGGGAGCCTGGCTTGAATTTTTAATTTCCAGGGATCAAGTGCAGATTTTTTTGCTTAAGCAGAACAAATAAAACAGTAATATGAAAATTGCTCGGTTAGTGGAGCCTCCCAGCCAGCAGAGGTGTAGGATTGCTCCTCGCCTGCTGCGGACCGGTTGCCTTACGTGCCCCTACAGTGCTGTGTATTGAGTACAGTAATTACAGCACTTCCTTCCCATCTGGGATTCAGTCCAAAGGCATTTTACAAAGTAACAATGCTTTCTCTATTCACCCTCTTCAGAACAGAATAGCATTGTTTAGTTCAAGTGGGCTTCCAGCCAGAAGAAGGTCAATCATAACAAAGTACTGACATTAAGATAAAGGCTAAAACTATGCTTTATGAAAAGCATCCAGCCCTTGACAGTTGGCACTTGAGTGACAAGTCTGCACTGGGGGTGATTCACGTACTTAGCTTTTATAATTTGGGTAGTGTTCAATTTCACATTTGTGTTTATTTATTGCAAACCACTGAGTCACCCTCCAGGTTTTCTCAATTTTCTCTTAAGGAAAATACAATGTTCTATTGCAATTAAGTAAACAAAGTTGGTTTTAACATACACTTTAAAAAAACATTGATTTTTGAGCCTGACAGTGGCTCAGCTTGTTTACAGTTCGCGGTCTCAGGCATTTCCCTGTGGTTCTGTGCATGGTAATTTTGCAGTAGAAAAGAGCTGACATTGTCTGGTCTCCTTTTTTGGTGTTGTCTGCACAGAAAGCTATCTCTAATAAAGCTGTAAGGGTGAGAGTGTCTTCCCAGCTATCACACCCCTGCAGATTAATGCAGCTTCTTTTATTTCTACTTTTCTTCTTTAAAACAGCCCCCCTTGATATTTGATCTGAACTGCCCCTGGTGTTTCCCCTCTGTGCTTTGATACATGCTGCTCTCCTATCAGCTCTCCAGCAAGTCTCTGGTATCTGGATAGTATCCTCTAGAGCACTTGTTTGAAGTTTTGCTGTGTCTTATCTTTCAGTCTTTCCATAACTGAGCAGTTTTTGCTCCTTCAGTGTAGGATTAACCTTCTTGGCTAATTTTCCATCCACTCTAGTGCAGTGGATTTCAAATTGAGATCCAAGAGAGGACAGTAACAAGTTTCAAACCCTAGACCAGAGCTGGGGAGATTAATTTTCTCTACAGTTTCTTGTTTAACCTTATGTGTGTCACTTGACAGCACCGTGGCTTCCACTCCCATCTATAAAAGAGGACAATCCTTTCATTCATTCTAGCGGGTTTTTTTTTCCAAAGGTGGTAGGGGTTACGCAGAGCCCAGCACAGTGGAACCCCAGGTGATCTGGGGTTTCCAGCTGCCAGTGTGGTAAAACCACAGAGCACTTGCAGAGCATCCTTCAGTGATGCTGTGTAGCGGTTTTGCTCTCTGATAAACGCTCCTGCAGACACACGGAGTCTGTGACAAGTGAAAAGGTTCACAAAGAACAACTGCTTACCACACTGGCACCGCCCTCCTATTGCCAAAGGGGCTTATATTGAAAATGAGAATTTATTTTTGAAAGATGAGGTTTTGTGATCCACAGTGTACTGGGCAAATAATTAATACATGCCTGTGTCAAAAATTCCTCCACTGCCTCTCATCTAATCCTCATTTAAGTACTCTCTGTACACTACACTGTCTAATGTTTTTCCCTTCACAGCCAGTAAAGGAAGAATTAACACCTCAATATTACAGTCAAAGGCACAGTTCAGACCCAGACTGCTAAAAAGTTTAGGGGGCAGCTCCTACTGATGTCAACTGCCTTGCACAAGAACTGCAGCTAAGCAAGAAATGGGTAACAGCTCCCAGGGGTTCCTGGACTGTCACTTCATGGACAGCCCTCCTTCCCCCAGGCAGTTCTCTCTTGAAATATTCCAGGGTCTAGTCCTCAAGCCAAAGGTGTTAAGGAGAGGGAGGTACTGCTTCTTGTTATGACAAGACAGGAGAAAATAAACTTCCAGGCACTGAGTCTGTTCAGACCTGCCAGATAAAGACGTTTCTGCCGGCTTATCAGAGCTGGGTAAGTGCTGTCAGCTGATTTAATGCAGGACCGTCTGTTTCCCCACAAACCTTACAGCTCTTATATCCTTAAACCACTGTAATTCATCTTTAATAATTTATTCCTCCCGCTTCCTGCAAACCTAGAAATACATTAAAATATTAATTTAAAATATGCATGTTGAGGAATGGGGGGAAAGAGAGGAGAGGAGGGCGAGCACGTGTGCACTGGGGCCATCAGACAGCACTGCTGGGGGGATTGCACTTCTCTGCCTTGCGCTGGGGCCTCATCAGCCAAACCATCACCAACAGCCCCTGCACACCCCCTGTTCTGCTGGCGTTCACTGAGCTCTGCTCACCTCCAAGCAGACACAAATCCTCATCACAGAAGCCTTGCTCGTACCAACCCAAAGCCCTCCTGACAGCATGTGATAAACACAGCCCAGAGAAATTAAACCATCCTTCATCTGTGGGCACGGATCCTTCCGGGGGCTGGGCAGGAGAGCGTTAACGAGGCTGTGTGTGATGCCTGGGATAATTGCAGCTTGTGGCACACTGTGTGTTGTCTGCTGGCTCCAGTCTCCGAGCTAGTTAAACTGGTTTCATTTGTCAGAACTAAAATTAACTCACACAGATTCTCAACGTTATCTTAATTTGCTAAATTCTACAGTTCAACCTAGATTATCCAAACTTCAATTATCCAAAACTCCTTGGTATTCAAAACAGGGTCAAGTCTCTTGACATCCATTAAGTACATTGAAAATTCCCTCAGTTATCAGAGACCTCATTTATATGAACATATTCCATATCCCCAATGGTTTTTATATAATTGAGGCTGAATGTCAGTAAGGTTTTGATTTCAGGATATTTTGACTGATAATTGAAACTTCCAGAGATAGCAATTATTTCACTATATTATTTTTGGCTGCCTTTTTTTTCTCCCCCCCTGTCCTGAGAAATCTATTTTATTAAACACTCAGATTCTGACTCAAAACTCCTTTTGACACCCCACCAAGCACTTCCAGACCTTCAACGCCACCTGAATGCATCGCACTGCTCTCTGCAGGAGCTCCTGGAGGCCCTGAGTGAGCTGGGAGTGAAGCACAGGGAAAGAGGGTGCCTTGAGGGGCTCCTGCAGTGCTCCTCCAGTGGGCAGGAGATGGGAGCTGGGGTGGGCTCAGATCAATCACAGAATTTGCAGTCCCACTTGGCTTAACCTAATGAGCTGACTGCACCTCGAAATGGAAATTTTAGCACAGCACAAGGGACACAGTTAAGGTCTCGAATGCAGGTTTGAGAATTGAACCTCAGCCCCTGCAATATCAGGCCAGTGCCCAGCCAAAGACAGCCCTCCTGCGTGCTTAACTGGGATGCCACCCTGTGTGAGCAGAGGATCACGTCTGACTCCTGCCTCACATTCTCTGTGAGGTGTTCCACAGATACCAAAATAATTTCTCTGTAGCTAAATGCAGACAGAGACCAGCTGTTTTCAACCAGTGAGACAAAATTTGTTGAGTATACAGAAAAACGCATCCAAAGCAAAATTAATACAAAATTCAAATACTTACAAAATGTGAGGCTTACACAAATATTGCAAATCAACTAGTATTACAATTTGCATTCCATACTTATTTAATTAAAATATGCTACATTGCTATCAGTATAGGTAAAGCAAAGTGTACATTGTGCACAAAACTCAAACCTTTTCAGCTGTTTAAGCACTTCTCTATTGCAAACAATTTGCATAATGCATGAACTGGAGATATTGATGTGTGAGCACGTCCCTGGCAGGACTCACCTGTGAGTGTGCATGCTGGAGCCACAAGCAGTGAGCAGAGCGTGCCCCTCCCCAAACCACCCCTGCTCCTCACGTGTGATGCCACCAGGCCTGGGACAGGTCTGCAGAGCTGTGGGTGAGCATGGCAGTGCTGGAGAAAGGTCATGGGCAGGTTGGAGGAACACCAGCATTTCCCACTTCCTCACCTACACCCCTAGGAAGGAATGGGTGCTATGGAGCTCTCAGAATGAGAATGGGGGCTCCCTGTCAAACTGGCTCATGATTATGCAGGCAGATGTCTTCCTTCATAACTTACTGGTGTTTTTAGGACCCCAAAGCTCTAAACACACCAGCTGTACAAATGTGAGCAAACAGAGAGGCAGTCTGACACGTAACACAGGGTAATTCCAAGGATCTCCCACGTGGGATGATGCTGTCCTGTAACCACCCAAGGGGCTGGGCTGCACCTCTGGCCATCACACACAGAGCCCGAGCCAGCCCCCCAAGGACTCACCACAGGAGAAGAGGCTGAGGAGGATCGTGGCACTGCCTGGGAGCTATAATGAAACACCTGAATACACTTTATAAACTGTTTATATAAGGGAGCGTAATCAAAAGCACTAACAGATGATTAATGGCTGCACTAATCAAATTTAGTTAAAGCTCCCAGACAGGTCACAAGGCAGAAGATTCAAGAGGTTGCTCATCAATATTCCTTTCCTTCTACCTGTAACACCTGCTCCTGATGCTTAGAGCACACACACTGCCTTCTCCGTAAACATCAATAATATTTGTTAATTGGTTATTACTCCTTCCACAATGGAACCCTTAGGAGTGAGCCTGAGCATTTGGCGAGTGAAAGACTGCCCTGACCACTGGGATGGAACTGTGCTCTGGAACTGCTGAAGTGCTTTTTTTTATTGCACGCTGTGTGCATGAAAAACATGTTCCACAGCAAACTGAACTACAGCTCCAAGTACTAATTCCTACACTTAAACATCACCTCTGTGTAATATTTAACTCACTGCTGCCGTCGGCAGGAGCAACAGCGTTCGACACAAGGGCTGGGAAGGGAAGGTGTTGGTTTATCTATGTGAAATGAGGTGAGTGCACAGTGTGACATAATTTGTCACCACCCCTCCCATCCTCATGCTCAGGATTCTTGCTTATCCTGTATCCAGGCTGAGAAGGGATGGCAGGAGCAGAGCAGCAAAGCTGTGCAGTCCATGAACAGTCTGGACTCTCCTTGGGCTCACAGCAATGCCAGTTGATATGAAGTCACTAAGCAATGACAAGCACAAAAATGTCCTTGCTAGCAGTGTCCTGGAAAACGAATATTCTTTTTGCTTACAAAACATTTGGTTAAAAATGGGTCCTTGTCTAAGCAAAGAGCCTCAGCATAGTAAATTTGTTTGCACTGTGGGAGGACAGCTCATCCTTCAGTACAAAAAAAGAGAGAACGAAGTGTAGGGATGAGAAAGGAGGCAATAAAAGTGGAAAATTAACAGGAACAACAATGAAAACACAAGGAAGGTTGAAAAAGATCTCATGAGGGACCCAGGTCCAGGAAGTTTTGGGAAGGAGAAAGAAGGACTGACTGTTCTCTTGTAAGAAACAATCAGATCCCTCCTGAACACTGGACCAAACAGCACCAGAAGGGACAAAACAGAAGGTGTCCTGCTTTCTGGGTTTAAGATAGAAAGCCAACTTTGGGCATCATCATCAGATTTGTCTAATTATTGTCTTTTTATGCTTTAAATAAAACCAAGATACACTGGAAGGTACATGAAAAGGCTCTTAGAGTTACACTGGCAAATTTAGTTCGCAAGTGTTTCAGGAGAACGTGTGTGTTTTGATGTTATCCTGAGAAGTAAAACTGGATCTCTGGGAAGAGGAAATACCAGAAATTAAGTGCTTGTGAAGTTCTAGCAATAGGGAACCCAGACATGTCCCTTCACCTTGTACCTAAAGTCGCAACTTGCCAAAAAGCAAGTCATATAGGGAAGTTTCCAAAATTTGCACATTTCAGACAACACAAGACAACCACTACTCAAGAGGGGAAAAAAGCCTTTTGGATTATTTTCAAGACTTGGTATCAGGAGGGGGAATCCCAGTCTGTCCCTGTGAACTGGAAAACACCCTTGCACCCAGCAGCACTGCCTAGAGAGAGAATTACATGAACAGCCCCGGATCTGGTTTGGATACAAATGACCCAGCCAGGTGGCGGGGGAGGAGGGGATCCTTCCCTGTCCCTTGGGCCAGCCTGCAGCACGCTGGCCTGATAGAGCTGAAATATCTGTCTCGAATTGCCTGCTTTGGCAGGGTTTATCAGGCCAGGCATTTCCCGGCGCTGTGCAGCTGCCCCAGCAGGAAGGGAGCAGCTCCCCTCCCGGCCCCGGTGCATGCCTGCAGTAACCACATTAACCACAAAGCATGTTTTTATCTTGTTAAGCCGCTAAGCTCTGAAGTGTTCCGTTTAGTATGGTAATAACAAGGCTGAGTGATAAAGCTTTTAGTGGGTAGCGAAATAGCAGCCAAGATCTCCCGTGAAGGGGACATGCAGTTTGTTTTCTTTACACGGATTCTTCTGGACATGCCAGCACAGAAATAAATCAAATTCCATACGCTAGATAACACCCTGGCTGTGAGACAGACCAACAAAAGCTGGGAACTCAGCAATAAAGAGATGCTGTTAAGTAACTCAGGCCAAGAAGCTGACCTGTCAAACCTGATAAGGAATATCACCGAGATATTAACCAACCAATAAAATGAACCGTACTATTTAGGTACTCGGATGTTTTTAAATGAAGCCAATGTAATGTCAGTACCTGCAGAAACAGGTTGGTTTTTTCCTGTTTTGGTTCTTCGTGAGTCGTTAACTAAAGAAAACAGGAGCAGTAAACACCCACCCAATGTTCCGACCCTGCCCACGAAAGAGTCGTTCTATCCACCCAAAATACTCTCATCATTCAAGTCAGGAGACTGGCCGGGACCCTCTCACTAGTGATTTAAACCTGGAATGAGGGTCATTCAGAGCTTGAATAACCACAGCGGTGGCTCTGCCCTTGGGCAGTCCAGGTCACCCCTCTGACCCTCCCGCCTCCCAAAGAGCCACCTCCACTTTTCTTTTATCTCCAGCAGTGTTGGAGCAGGTTGTTCTTCAGGGTTCAGATCTTCCCTCCTGCTCTCATCAATGTAAACTGCTTTTCATGTTTTGAGCTCAGGCCTCACTGATTGGAAAGTCCCATTATAGATCAAAGGGGATGTTCATTTGCAACCCAATTTAAAGTAATGGAAAGTTATTCAAGCATCTACAGATGAAAGAGTCCAGCCTTTAATCACTTCGATTGCTATCTCACCCCTCCACTTTCAACTAGGCTGCTTCAACCCAGGGCAACTACTCCCAGACAAGTGCAAACCAGCGGTTCATTTCTCACCACTGCACATTTGGGCTCTGTGTCTGTTTATGACCATGCCCTGCGCTCTCAGAGCACTTCCTAACAAAGTTAAAAAGGACAGTTTTCAGTGGTTTTTTTATTCTGATCACTTGCAACAGAAACTAAGCTGAACAAGTTAAAAAACCCTCACGGAAAACTTGCTCCAGTGGAGGAGCAAGGCTTGGGGATGTCAGCACTGCCTGCCATGCTGGACCAAGAATTTGGCTGCTTTGCAAATCAACAGGACGAAAACACTCAGAAGGGTCAAGTGCCTTCCTCTTGTTGGTCAAGTGCCACAGGATCTTTGGCTGAAAGCAAAGGGTGGGATGCAAAGAACAAAAATAGCAGAGAATAAACTAGGATTTTTTTGTTTTGTTTTAAGCAGAATTGGGGACCATGACCCCCCTTCAGAAACCCATTCACCTGGCACCCTTGGAGCTGCCTGGGAGAGCAGCAGCTGGTGCCAAACTCGCTAAGCTTGAGTGACCACAGTCTGCTCAGCAGCTTAGGCTGGGTGACAGCTCAGAGCCCTGCAGGACTGTGGGTGCTCTCAGGAGGCTGCCCCTCTGCAAACAGCTCCCTGTGGCACGGAGGGTGCCTTGGCTGCTGATTAAACCCTGCACAGCCCACTCAGATACCAGGAGAGACTTCAGTCTCTGAGAAAATGGACTGAACGCTCAGAGTGACCGCGAGGAGCCTGCAAAGGGAGCCCTCAGCCACCACCCAGACACAGACATCCGAACACAGACGTGAGTTTCCGTGGAGAGGCAGGCAGGCTCCATCCTGCTGCAAGCCAGCTGGGTGAGGAATGAATCTCCTCCACCTTTAACCAGCATGAAGACTGATTGCCAGTCTCCCCACTTCCTCATTCCCCCTGAAAAACCGAAACTAGGAAAAATAAGGAAAACCACCGACCAAAACACTGCAGCAATCCCCTGCTGCAGCAGCCCTGAGCCACTTCTTTCACATGCCAGGAGTAAAGCAGGAACATGGCAGCTCACTGCAAACCACCCCATGGAGGCTTCTGCAGCTGCACCAGTGAGCCCATTTTCAGGTGTCTCAGCTCCTTCTTCTTCACGCTCACTGCTGCTCTGTTCAAACACCACCTCACAAGCTGGGCCAGTTTCCTGCTCACCCAAGACTCTCCAGCACCCTGGACTCTGGTGCAGAGGGAAACATTTGGTGACCAAATTCTGGACCCTGGTCTCTTCCCTGTTCCTGACACTTCTAGTAGTTCTGTCAACAAACTTTGCATGTGTCCTCTTAATTTCACTCCCTACATGTATTTTTGCTTCTGTTCCCTTCCTATTTTTCTGCATCCCGTTACCTCCACTTCACGTATTTATTCTTACTGACCCTGCCCGTTGCCCCCTTTCTTTGTGATGTTGTTCTGAGCATATGCTGCCCTGCCCGAGGCTGCATTTTAAAGAGCTGTGAGTCACAGCTCACCCGTGTTACCCACTGACAGCAACCCCTGCTGAAGCTGCAGAGGGGTTCATTGGTATCACCTAGAGAGCAGCTGACAGCAGGTGACAGACTGCAGAAGACACTGGGCAGGCCTCCAGCACAGCTCCACTCCAGCCCCTGTGGACACCTGCCCACTTAGGCTGGGAGAGCTCGCAGAGCAAGGGGACGCTCACCAGCCGGCAGCAAGCAGCAGCAGGCACTCCCGTCTCCCATTCCCTCCTCATGAATGACACCTGGAAGCTTTCTACAAATGAGCAAAGGGGCTGAGCCGATGGCCAGTAACAACCTCTCCACTGCTTGCCATGGCTCTGGATAAAAACTGCCCAGAAATAACAACCAGAAAGTGAATAAAACCCCTGGGCATGTTACAAGTTCTTGGGCAAACAGGAACTTTGCAAACAGACTCTACGAGAACACTTTGGTGCCTGCAACCTACGAGGCAGGTACTCATTCCCATGGTCCTTTATCTCCTGTTTAAGCTCCCCAGAGTGCCTACCCCACCCATGTCTGCTGGGCATTGCTCTCACAGTGGAAACCTTGCCCAAACCAAGCACTCAGCTAAACCTTGGGGGACTGCAGGGCACTGTGGGGTCAAGAATGGAGAGAGCAAGAGAGAGTGAAGGGAAGAGAGGAGCAGAAATTAAGACCTTGGGCTTTAAGATTTGACTAACTGAATGAGACAAGGTTATTATGAAAGTGGGAATGGTGAGCAAGGGAGGCAAGCAATTTTCCCTAACCTGCCCCATCCTGCCATTAACATTTAAATTAAAATGATGAATTACTGGAATAGCCATGGTCAAGGCCTCTGTATCCTCCCCCGTAGTAAGTACTGTGATGCACTGTCATGTGCAAACAGCTCCTTCATGAGACACCAAAAGGCTCTTAATAATGGATATTATACTTCTGCAATGATCACAGTGGAAAGCACCCAAAATTACCAGCTTTCCTTGCAGAATAATTTGTTATTTTAATGCTGTCAACCTGCAGAAATAGATTTATTGTTATTAATAATAGTGATTTGCCACATTTTGCTAGTTAAATTACAGTGCTGTATAGTTAGTTCCACAATAAAGGACTGGAAGTGTGCCAGGAGATTGCTCATAGCTCAGAGTAACAGCAGTTGGCACTGTTCCCATTAAGGCATTAAAATTTGAGTCAGAAACATAACAGATGCAAAACAAAACACGAGGTCGCTCGCGGGGATTATATAAAAACAATTAAAACAAATTAATTACCAGTTATGTTAGTGTTTCTCGGCATACACGTAGAATGATTACAAATCCATGCAGAGGTCTTTCAAAGACCATAAAAGTCAGTAAGGATCCCTGAGGGACTGTGAGGGAACTTTTGGTTTCCAGCATCGCAGTGGGTTTACAGAGATGAAATACGGGGAGGCACAGGCCGTGGGACAGGCCCAGGAGCAGCAGCAGCTCCAGGAGGCTCCCCAGGAAATCCAGGTACAAGGGTTACTTGTACACAAAATCTCTGTCCCTCGGTGCTGCAGATGGCAGAGGGGCCCAGAGGGTGTGAGCTCTTTAGGGCAGCCCTGCCAAAGCACCTCGACCCCAGCTCAGGAAAGCTGGACTGGGGCCAGTGAGATAAACTGGAGTCAAGGGGATGCTCAAGAGCTCGCAGCAGGATAGACTTCTCATAAATGAGGAGTTTCTTGGAAGAAGTTGCATCAATTTTCTCCCCATCTTCCCCCAAGCAAGCCTGAAGGTTTCTGGCCCTTGCTGAAAACTCACTGAAAAGCCTCCACAGGGAATCCCTGTGAGGAGTCCAACCATAACTGGATTCCTTTGAAGAATCAGGACTTTATGGAAACAAACATAGAGTGGCTGCAGCTTTCAACTACAGCAAAGCTCCCAAAACTGAAAATAAACCTCCTTGGGCAGCATATGAGGTGTTACCTTTCTGCTTAATTGTTGTTTCTAGTTTTATGTTACCAGGGAAAAGAAAAACTGCGTTGGTATTTTAGCATCTGACTAATGGTGTGAAAACATTATCTTCCTATTGCTCTCCAAGGGGTGATTTAGTTCTTTGGAAAGAAATAGGTATGGAATAATCACACCAAGGCTGCTTATTGTGCATGTATAATATCTAATAATAAAGAAATTGAGTTCAGCCTCACCACAGACCTCTCCCGCTGTCCCCCATGTGTGCACATCCAAACCATCGTTTTTCTTATTAGTTCTTGTTAAGCATCATTTAAGTGCTTGATGCAGCACAGGAGAGTACCCAGTCCCTGCCCTGAAGAGCAGAGCTCTCTCTTTTTTCAAGAAATGTAACAGCAGGCATCAAGTGTTCAGGTAAGCACTGATCCTGGGAGGTGGTCCAGACACCACTTAGAATCCCTTGAAGGGGAGAATAACCTGATTTCTTTCCAGCAATTCACATATTTGAATCAACCCATAGAAACCTTTTCTTAAATTGTTTTAATTTGCACAAATACTGGTAAGGAAGGAGGAAAAGAGGAAATACGCACCTCTGTGGCACACAGACCTCCAGGTTAGGACAGACAGGTCAGCAAACATTCTCCACCACCATTTAGTGGAAATGCATCCTTTTCCCCAGGTCACATCCCCTATGCAAACCAAGCAGCAAGTCAAGACCACACTGAATTAGGAAAGATGTTATCACCTCCTATGGCTCTGCATCCAGCCCTTGCCCAAGAAGCACCCACATTCCTGACCCAAACAGGGCCAGCTGGCTGCCAGGAGCAGCCCAGCCAAGTGCTTTGCCCTAACTTCTTCAGGCAATAAGGAATGTGTAGACTTTAACTCCACCCCCTTAAAAAGCAGTGAAACAGTAAATATTGATGGGCATCACCAGATGTCACTGTTGTACAAAGTCATCCAAGATGCACATGGTAGCTTGAAAAGACACCTCAGACTTTGCAGTCGCCCACCCTCTGGCCTCTCCTGGTCCCTGGCAGCCCAAGAGAAGGTTCTACAAGGGGAGAAGCAGCAGCTTGCTCCCTGGGTGGATTTAAAGCCACTTTAAAGCAGAGGCACACCAGGCTGTGGTTGGGGAAAGAACCACAGTGCACCACGACAGCTTTTGTTTCAGGTCTGCTATGTTTATATTGAGCTTTATTTTTTAGCTTTGTTCCAATACTGTCCTTTCTGATGGAAAGCTAAATTGCAGGGCTGCAGCCACTGCTATCAGCTAGCAAAGAGATAACAATAGTTAATACTTGGTAACATTGAGCCTGGAAGATCTTTTGCATGATGCTGCCTTATTAGTTTCAGCAGGGATCCTCTGAGATAATCAAACCCAGGATTTTAAAGTTCATTTGCTTCAAGTCTGATTCATACAGATTTTGATGTACTTCTAAGATGGCTTGGAAATGAGCATTTGCCTTCCAATAATATTGTTCCCTATCTGCAAGATATCTACCAGAAGAGAACAGTAGCTGGATGAGCTTGGGTTTAACCAAGATATGCACAGAGCAGTGTCCTTTCAAAAGCAAATCTGCTGAGGAAATAATTTCAGCTAAAGAAAATAAACACTACTGGCACTGCATCAGAAGAGCAGCAAAGTAACGTTGATCCGCTAAAAGAACACACTAAATGTTTTAAACCAAAACAGATCTGTGCAAGGAAGTGCTTGCTTAAAATCTGTGTGTTTTTATTCTGCAAGTCACATTTAGAAACAAAAGGAAGACAAAACATACAAGCCCATAAGGCCCTTCAGCCCGAGCACACTGCTGCTGGTTCATTGTGTATCATCTGCTATTCCCAAAGTGACAAGTGATAGCTGGATGCTGTTTGTGTAGTAATCCAGAACAAATTAGGTGTAATAGTTTTCCGTGAAGTACATTGTAAAAATAAAGAAAACATGCTGATTGAAAAATACACTTCTCCATACTCAGGGCTGGTGGTGACGCCTTTTCCTGGTCTTAAAATTAAGAGAGCTGAACACAGTTAAGAGGGAAAAAGGGTTTTACCTCGGTGTTTATTGAAGGATCCTCAGGTGCGCCGAAGTGCACATCAAAATGCACCCCGAAATGCCCACCAAAGGAATGGCCCCCCACGATGTGATGTGTGTGCAATTATAGGCCTTGCTAATTAGCACATCTATCAAAGATTGCCCAGGGAGGGACTCCAGCGAGACCCCTCAGCGAGGAACCTTCCCCTGGCTGGGCCTGGCTTTGTTTACAGAATGTGTTCTGGAGAGGCCCTTGGTGTCTGGGGTTTCCAGGATGTTTGGTCTCTTGGCTTAACGGGATATTGGGTGTGAGGGAAGTGATCAAACTTAAAGAATTATAACTGTGTGGGCTAAAAGCACTAAGAATACATAAAAGCTATATAAAAGAGTGAATAAAAGGGATATAAAAGAAAAAGCAAAAAATCATCGTGGCATCAGTGGTGGCACAGGCTCAGCGGTTCCCTGCCCTCCCACATGGCCACATGGACATGGAGCCAGCAAGTGCTGGACTGATACCTTCAGTACTCAGCGACCCCAGCATGAGCCATCCTCTCTCCTCATGGCTGTTTTCACCCTTAGGCTATTTTACTCTACGCCTCACTTCAGAAATGCAGAGCAATTTTTTATTACTCATCAGCTTCCAGTTTGGCTCAGCTACACAAACCTCCATCCCGGTATAAAGCTGCCTTAAGCACAAGGAACAAAGGAAAAATAAGGACCAGAAATGCATCAGCTTGAAGGGAGATACTCATGGGATACTACAGGGATTTGTCTGGAGCTTAATACAATTTAAATTATTTTTATTAATGTGCTGAAAGTAGAGCGCAGAGCAAATGGCACTTGAATTAAGTTCAGATCATTCCAGAATGGAAAGTGTTGCAAAGAGAAACCGAAGAAAAATAGCAGGCCTGGTGAAGTTCACAAAATATTAGCATGAAGTGGCAAAACGATATTCCAGCCAAAAAAATGCAGAGCTAATGCATACCGTGGAGGCTGGAGGAATAAATCTCACGTGCAGCAGTCTGAGGAGAAGGAAGATGCTGGTGAGGCACAGTAAGGGGAGCGCTCCGAGCTGACAGAAGGCCGTGTTCTCCAAGGGCCAGCACAGCACCTCTGCTTAGCTCTCTCCTTCCTCCCCCCATCCCCAGCTTTTCCACGGGTCATACTGAGGGACACGGAGGCAGTGCAGACTTTTAATGAGACAGCAGAAGGCAAAGAGCTTTGGGAGAAAGACTCCTTGTTTCAGGATAGAAACCAAGCGCAGGCTACCCGAGGTCAGGCAGCAGCGGCCCACACCGGACTGTAATTGCCTGCTCCAGGATTTCTGACATTTTTGTCTAATACAGCGGGTAACACAGTGGGAGACAAAATATCTGATCCAGTCCATAAGTAGACTTAATCTCTCAGGCTCTCTCCCCCTGCCATCCTTCAGCAGTATTTTCTAATAAAAAGGAAGCACTTGTGCTTCCGTTAATAAGTGCTCCAAATTTTAAAAAAACCACTTATTTTTGAAAGTCTGAAGCCGCAGCTTAGTAATGCCAGAGCAGGGTCAGCTACAGGAGTTATCCCAAGGTCAACCAGGCAAGCAAGGGCCAACTGAGCAAACCAACCCCAATCTAAACCCCAGCCCCAGCTGCCTGAGCTCCCCCTGCAACTGCACAGATTTTGTTTTGCTCTGAAAAGAGGCCCCTCAATGGCAGCACGGATGAGCAGCACAGGTTTGAACAATTGTGACCCACGAGGCACAGCAGCAGTGCTGCAGACTCCAGCTGCACGGGAGGGATCCTGCTGACAAAGGGGTGCTGCAGAGCTGGAGCTGCCCCTTGGCCTGCCCTTCACCCTTGCAGGAGGTTTGGGAGAGCAATTACAGCCTGTCAGAGCTGGAGGCTGGACCTGCGCTGGGCTCCTCACCCCGTTCCCTGGCTGACACTGCACCCAAAACAGCCCCACAAAGGAAATCACAGCCTCGCTGTTCCTACAAGGCACCGGGGACAGCCGGGCTCTTGGAGAGCGCAGCCAAGTGCTCTGGGACGGCTGGAGCGCCGGCACTGGGTAAACGCTGTCACCAAGCCAACAGCGGAGTCATCGGGGGCCAAAGAAAAGAGCAAATATTTGTAATCAGAGCTGCTGCAAACTTACTGGTTCCTTGCTAAGCCCTAAGAAAAACAAGGAGATGAAAAGTTGGCTTCTGCTCTTTTAAGTAGGCACTGGAAATGCCTTGGCTCAGTGCAGAGCGATGGTGTTTACACAGCCTCCCCATCGCCTCCCGCCTGCACTCACCCCTAAGCTGCTTCTGTTGACAAGCAGCAGGGAATGGGATCTCTGTCCATGAAAATGGATGATGTCAGGGTTAATTAATCCGACCTGAGGAGACACGGCCAGAAGCAGCCACTCCATCGGCCGGTAGGGAGAAGCTATATATAGTTCTGTGACACAATGAGACAGATCAATCACGGGGCAAAGAAAACACAAAGACACTATGATTTAACAGCAAATTCTGCTTGGTGATCCCAGGAAGGCTGGCCAGCTGAAAGAGGGCACAAAAGACAACCACAGTGCAAAAGGCATTTTCAGGATGTGGCATTTACTGGTAGCAGTTTGCACCTTGAACGAAGGGGCTGTTAAAGGATTTGTGCATCTTCAACAGGGAAATTTCCTTCTAAGTCTGGAGGTCACAGCTGTGCAAAACACCCAGAAGCTTTGCTTCCCCAGGGTGTGTGAACGCTGTGCTCAGTTCAAGCTGCAGACTTTGTCTCCCCCTGATTTCTCTTGTAAATCTGTCTGATCCCAGAATGCAAAGCAGAATTCAGTCAAGTATTCAGGCAAAGCCACACACAGCCATGAATCTCATGTGGTTCTTGACAGGAAGCTATAAATCCATCCAGGGTTGCCCCCAAAGGTTTCCCAAACCTTCAGGTGACTTTTCAGCTATTTATTTATGGGATTCTAAACACAGGACACAGCTGAGCTAAGGTGACTCTCTCATGGTGCTGGGCTGGTTCCTGAGCCATTTTCAGAGCTGATGGGGAAAAGCAAAAATCCTCCTCACTCTCTCATCCTTCTCACCAACTACCTGAACATAAATCCAGCTCACTGACCAGTGCCTTCAGGAGGCAATTTCAGGAACCACTTGCTGCTGTTGGACAAGCCTTGTTTTGGTTGCAGGTTGTTGCTGCTTCCTGGGAAGAAAGTTGGCAGCTCCGAGCAGCGTTTGATGAGTGGTTGTGTTGCTGGCGTGGGGAGCTCCTGGAGGGAAGCAGCTTGCCTTCATCACATCAAGGGCCAGCAGACACCTTCAATTCAGGCAAACCCCACTAAGGAAATGCTTGCCCTTGTTGCTGTTTCCTGCTCCAATCCAGAAATCGATCCCAATACCCCGAACTGCAGCTGAGATCGACAGCAAGCGCGGTTTTGTTTGTGCTGCCTGCAGGCACCGGTGAAGAGGCCGGGCTGCAGGTGGGCTGATGCTGTTCCACAGCCTGCACTGGGCAGAGTGGATAATGATAAACGCTCCCTCTCGGCCTTCAAACAGATTAATCCATAAATATTGATAGCCCTGAAGTGCTCTGTTTATCCAAAAACCAGGTGAAATCTTGGCAAGAGCCGAGTACCTTCCTGGAAATGGCTCAGGTTTATGTGCTTCCCCAGCCTGGGGAGAAGAAACACGTGGTGCAGTGCAGCACTGGGTACCCAGAGATTGCCACCTGGCCCTGCTGCTGCCTGCTCCAGCAAACCCAAAGTGTGCAGCCAGTTTGTGTTACAACAGAAACAGAGCCGTGGGATGAGGGATTTTCTTGCCTTAGATGAGGGACGTGAAGGAAAATTATATAAGGAAAAAATTAAATTCAACAACACTCTGCCTCTGAAGACTCAAGTGACTGAACATGGCAGGTGCAGCAGGGATTTCTCAATGATAAACATGTGCAGGCAGAGTGTGTGTTTATCCTGTACGTACACTGAGAAAAATATAGCCCCCCATCAGTGCCACGCCTGAGCACACAGCCTGCGGATCAGGACAGCCTGACAGCTGGGTATTATTTATGGCAGCTTTTCCAACTAGGTAGACATTTACAAATCAAAATAACTGTCATCTGTGTTGTCTGAATGCAATTTTTGGTGTGTTCTATCCTCTGCTTTCCCCTACCTACTGTATTATTAACAGCCCTTGGCCTCTCCCTGCCAATCTCGGTTTCCCCATGGATGTTTTCTCTGCAGCCACAGCCCCCAGACCAAAGCCCCTCGCCCAGCAGATGGCACTCAGAGGCTCCAGGAAACCCACACACTCCCAGAAATCCCTGCCCCCTGAGCGAGTGGTGGGGTAATTGAGATTTTGTTTCTGGCTGACACCATCTCGCACACGTTCAGCCTGGGAGCCCCCCAGGGCTATCCAAGGAAAGCTGAGGTTGCAGCTCCCCCTTGTCAGGAGGGATGCTGCTCTTGGGTAGGTGAAGTGCAGTCACCCCAGTCCTTCCATGGAGCCCAGCCTGAGCTATGGGGTGCTGTCTGACTGCAAGGAAGGGTGAATTTTGTACTTTTCTTTGAAAGCTCCAAGGCAACCAAGAGGGAGGTGTTGCAGCCACTGCACTGAGAGGAGGGATACAGGAGCAGTCCAGCTTGTGGCCACCTAGGACCACTTCTTCCCTCTAGGATGCTTTCCCTGCAAAACCAGGCATGGGGCAGCTTGTGCTACAGACTTGGGAAATGCCTGCAAGGAATGTGCCCAGGAGCAGGATTTGGCCAGCAGCTGTTCCTCTAGAGGACAAACAACTTCCACCAGCACACGGCAGCCGATGCCAAATTCACCTGTGCTCTCCCCCAGGTTCTCTGTGCAGCCACACAGCAGCAAGACCCCATGACAAGGAAGCAAACTGCACCTGCAGCTCTGCTTTTCCCCACTGAACTTTTGTTATGGGAATAAAACTAAACAAATAAACCCTCTACTCTCCAAAACAATAACCCCCCAAAAGGCTGCACAGAACATTTATTTTTACCCCTTCACTGTCACGGGAACATGCATTTGTTTCCTAAAAACTGCACTTCTCACCTCATGCCCCGTGCCCAGCCCATAAGGGGTGCAGGGTATGGAGAGCTGGGAAGCTGGCAGGGGGCTGGGTTAATGAGGGCACGGGGAGGCTGCAGCCCTCCCCATTAGCTCTCTATCACGTGCAGTAAGAGCAGCCATCCTACTGTGCAGCCCTTCCCATTCCCATGGAAACCACTGGTGCATCCCGCCAGGAGTATAAATAAACCTCTCGCATGAACTTCATCCCGTGTGCTGTTCCACAGCTGTGATGTCTGACACTCACATTAGGGACACAGGTGCCTCCCTGTTTGTGGTGCATGGACACTGCTGCTCCCCCTTGTACCTAAAAACAAGGCAAGGGAGGACACACAGGAAGCCAGGGAAATGAGGGACCATCAGGGAACGTTACACATGGTCAAACACCACATCTCACAACCACAGTGAACAAAACCAGCCCTGCCACCAATTCTAATTGTTATTTAAGTGTTGAAGAACCGCACTAAAGAGACACTCAGAATGCACATCATCTAATTACAACGAGCCTTGCAAAAACTAGCCCTGCATCTTCCATTCCTGCGGTGCTCCCCACGCTCTGGAAGGGAAGCACAGTCCCACCTCCAGGGTTATGACTCCTGTTAGATATTAATGATTGGGAATATCTGTTCCAAACCCACCCACAACACAAGCCAGGGAGTTTGGGCAAGAAGGCCAGTACTCAGCCAACACTTTTTGTTTCATTTTAATTGGGATAACTTGCAGATGGTTTCTAAAAAATCAGGTCCTGTGGGGGACATACAATACCCTTAACTCTAGTTGGAGTGGTCCATGTGTTATCTACACCCATTATCTTCTCCCACTCCTATCCCCCTTTCCCGTCTTCCCATAACCATTTTGTCAGGGAAGGAGGTCTGTCCAAACAATTTCCATGTTCACTTTACACAAAGGATTAGACACTGCACAATATAAGATCACCTGCTGCTGCACCTCAGGACAAAGTCTGTAAGTGTTATCAGCTGCCATGCAGGACTCCACATCCCGGGGTCTAGCCCTTACACACAGGTAGAATCAAGTATCAGAAGCAATGGTAGCAAAGGAAATGTCAAACCTTTCCAGGGTGGGTTTTTTTTTGTTAGCCAGGTCCCTCAAGCCTGCTGTCACCTGCACTTTATCAATTATTATCTTTAATAATTATCAGATTAAACTCCATGCAGAGAAACTTCTCCAATTAATTACAGCCAGAAATAGTAACGACAAGATCATTGCCAGACCTAGATCAGGCTCCTCAATGATTCTGTGAACCTGTGAACCTGAGGCTCTGACAGCAAGGGAAAAAGCCCTGTCTGACTTTGTTGGAGTAATTTTATTAACTCTGGCTGGTTCTGTTAGTTGACAAAGTGACAGGATCCTGGGGAAAATTTCTCTGTGTGTTTAGTATATCTTTGGCAGGTGTCAAGGTATATTCTCTGGCTTGTCACTCACTGTGCTGCCCTTTAGATAGTTATTATTTCATGTAATTATGATTATTACATGCTGAGATGCCACCCTTATGAATAGCCTCTGGTTGCTGTCACTCACTGCAGTGTGATGCGGGAGGATGAGTTGTCAGGAAGGAACCGCAGGGTATGAAATTGCCACATTTCTCTATTTTAAAACAAATAATCCATGCTTTTGCTGGTCATCCCTTTCCACTTAGCCAGTGGTGTGCTCAGGACTGAAACGCCGGGCAGCACAGAAAATCACCTGCTATAAAGCACTGTGCCAGAGTCACACAGCAGCAGCTCCCACGGAATAATTGTGAAATGAAGCTTCCAGGAGGAGAAAGGGTAACAACCCTGGAGCTGCACACCAGTGCTGTGCTGGGAATCCTCTGTGGCATTTCTGCTCCAGAGGGAGCTTTCTCCTTCGCTGCTCAGTTCAAAATAGCTCCAGCAGGTGCCCATGCCTGTCCTCCGGGTGAGATGCATCCATCCCACCTTCCCACATTTCCGTGGCAGCTGAGCTGCCTGTTGGGGGTGACCCACACTCCATTTCCTACACAGCAAGGGAATTACACAGGATTTCACACCACCTCCTCAAAACTCAAGCATTCCGATAAAAATCCTCGACTTTGCAAAGCTGGGTGTCTGCAGCAGACATGCCAATAATTCCTGCTCTGAGACAATTTCCCACAAACCAAAGCAAACCAAAATAAACTATGATTCTTTCCCAAAGTCTGCTACACACTTTAATTGACTTTGGGCAACTCATTTTGTATTCCAGGGGCCCTGCTGGAAAATGGAAGTCAGGGTATTTTCTGAAAACTCTTTGGCCAAGCATTCATTCCGACAGTAACCTCTACAAAGAGCAGCACAGGGAGGCTGCGATCTTGACTAAAGCCTTTTGGAGTAACTGCAATGTTAAAAAAAAAGAAAAAAAGCACTTTCTCAGTCAGTTTCAGATACCCAACACTTCTACAGCACACAGCTTCCACAGGGAGTTATTCACAATTACAAATAGATCAATATTCATAAATCGTCTCCCTACAACAGCTGAACAAATCATTTGTAACGATTCATTTCCTTGATGAATTTCACCTCTTTTCCAGTTTGCAAATTATGTGTGAACAGAGCTGGATTTTCCAAATTGATTTTTTTTCTCCCCCCCCAAGCCTTTTTCCATCCCATGTAATTTCTGAGAACGACTTTAAGTCTTAAAAGAACTCCAGGCCCTGCATCCTTGCCTGGCCAGAGCTCCCCACCAGACCTGAGCCCTCGTTAGCAGCAGCCCCTCGCTACAGCCCCGACTCCCCTGCTCGGTTTAATGGTGCTCATGAGCTGCTTGGCTGCCTGTGTTCCTCGCCAGGATGAGTGCAGCAGTCACCATCAAGTTTCTACTGCAAATACTTCAAATATCTCGGTTTGCAGTTCTCTTGGAGATTAATTGAACAAATATTTCCCTTCCACATGGACACGCTCCTGCCAGTAAACGTGCTCACTAAAGTATGCACAGCAAGCTAACACAAAAAGGACAAAGGAAAGGTAATATTGAAGCCAGGCCTGCTGAAGCATTTGCTCAACTTAATACCTGCTCCCTGCTCAGCTCTTTTCACATGTCTGGGGCCATGGACAAAACACCAAAGCATCCCAGCTCCCAGATGCTCCCCTGGACGCCCTGATCCGTGTCTGTGCCTCACTGCCTGCTCCTCAGCGTGCGGAGTCATTGCCAGCCACGGCACATTTGGAAAGGACCCCTCTCAACACTACAGTTAAACACTTGCATCCCATCCAGGTTGGTTTAAGCCCTGGCCACCCCAGCCATGCTGGAGGGGTTCCCTAGCTCCCTCCAGCTCAGGGCCTGCTCTGCACTCTCCTGCCACAGATACCAGGGATCCTGGTTCTGCTGCACCGGCACCGAGACCCGCTCTGCTCCACTGGGGGAAAGGCAGATTGATAATTAAATCCACTATTGAGATATTCACATTCTGTTCCCTTGCCATTTAAGCAGACATAAAACATTTTATTATTCTGCTGATTTAGGAACCTGAATTTAAATATTAGAGTATTAAAGCGATACTTAATTAGTTGACTGAATGTTCTCCCTTTTATCAGTGTTGACAGATCTTAATTATAGCATGGGCTGTGAAAGCTGATAGAACAGCTGATGGCAGCAGCACCGCCAGGAATACTAAAGTGTGTCAGAATTACTTGTCTGTTTTCCCTCTTCCCTCTTGCTCTGTTCTTCAGGCATGCTCTGAAGTCCTTGGCAAATAAAGCCAGTGCTGCAGCCAAGCCCGAGCAGTTTGGCATTTACTCTCAAGGACATGAGAAACTGCTTGCCCTTGAGAGCGCCAGGATAATCCACAGGCCCAGACTTCTGAAAAAAAAACCAAAAAAAACCCCAAAAAACCCCATATGATGGGAAATTATCTCCTAGTTAATCGTTTTCCTATCCACTAATCAAGCAGACACAGGGATTATCGTGGAGCAAGCGTGCTGACGTTGGTTATTCACTTAAGCCACGCTTTAAAATGCAATTCAGACATCCCAGTGAAACCTGACTTTAAGGTTATCAGGTGCCATCATCCTTGGCAAGTCCCCGCTCCAGTGACAGCAGGGGTGGCTCTGAGAACCAGCCATGCCAGGCAGATCGAGGCACACCCCTGGTTCCTGTCACCTCAGCCACAGGCAGCACAAAGGGGGCACTGCTCTGCTTCGATGCCACCCAGAAGAGGCTGAGGGTTCAGTGTCCTCATTTACAGCAAGGACTGCGCTCCCTCCTCTGCCACAGCACAGGGGTGAGGGCTCTGGCAGGAGGCTTCTGCTGGGGTGAATTACATCCTGCAGCAGCACATCCTTCACCTTCCTGGGATAATAACAAATGTCCACCTTCAGGGAAGGTGGCTGGCAGCAAGTGTGTCTTGAAGATCATCTATTTTACCTGCCCCCTGCAGAGGCCAAGCCACTCACTCTGAAGCAGCAGCAGTGACAAAACACAGCACAGGCAAGAGGAAAGAGGAAATGACAGCTTGGGGTTGGGCTGGTCACCTGTCTTGGATTCCTGACTTGCTAGCCCACTTGCCCGAAATCTACCATCCAGCCCAGCCTAAGGCAACATCAGTCTCTGATTTTATTTTCCTATTTCTTTCAACACAAATTAGGAGATCTGAAGCTTTAGTTAGATCCTGGCATCTCACAAGGCTCTACCACAAGAAATCTATTTTGCCAGGAAAGATGTTCAGCCCCATTCCATCCCCAGATGTTCTAAGTACAGGAAACACTGTCCCCCTTGACCACTCAGGCAGGGATAGGGAAAGATCACTGTGCTCCAGTCTCATTTCTGCAAGTTCACTTCTTAGAAACCAGCAGAATACAACCTGCTTACATTACATTGCTTGCAGAAAAAAAGTTGCTATGAAAAATGTGAAGAAAATGAGGTAGGAGCAACGTGTCAGAGCCAGTTGTCTAATCATCTAAAGTTACAATCCTAAACCAGTCCCTAGACTCCACAAATACAGCTCAGTTCTCTAACGTGCTGAGTGCTGACTGCATTTCAGCTCTGCATCCCCGCCCAGAATACTTCAAGATTATTAAATCACCCAGATACAATTTTATTCTGGAAAAAAAGTGTGGTAAAAATAGTGAATAAAATCAGTAATTTTCATCAGTTTGTGTATCCTGCCTTTAGCTCCTTCCTTTTAAGGCTGCAGAGAAAGAGGTTTAAATCCCAGTGGTACACTGATGCTTTATAAGTTATTCCAGCATGAATGATCTCAACCTCAGGAACGACGTGTGCAAGCACTGCCAGAGCAGAGAAGACAGGCATGGAGGAACAACCCCTTTGTTGTCACGATTCAGGCATGTGATGGGTTGTGACACCTTTTCTCCGAGTGCCATCCATCACTCACAGATGTTAGCACAGAGCCACGCTACCTCCTCACCAAGGAGCTTTTGATTTCCACTGCCAGTCACAGAGGGAAACAAGTGCTTTTTCCTGCCTTTGTGCAACGAGATAAATAACTTTGCACTTGGTATGCACACCACAGTGGGCAGGCAGAGGATCTCTGCACTGGCTGAAGGCACCTCTCTGCTGCCCTGTGCTGTGGCACTGATGCTGGGAGTATGGCCTTGTCCCTGTGAGGACACCAGGACACTGTCCCTGCTTTGCTGATGGCCAGCACTCTCCAGGAGCTCAGTGAGAATGCTGCCAGCACAGCCAGTGCTCAGACCTGACTCACTTCAGGCTTTTTTAGTTTATAAATTAATCTAGCTGGAGAAAGAGCTACCCAGGCTGCATCCCCTGCCACTGGCTCTGCTGCAGCAGCGGGGCTGGATCAGCAGGGCCTGCATGGCTCCTGGCCTTGCCTTTATAAACACACTTAATGATCAGCAATGATGTCTTGGCAGCCTCACCCACTCTCACTAATGCCCATGTGCTAGGAGGGCATTTTGCCTGCTCTCAGACAAGCCAATCCCGTTTAACAGGGCAGAGATTTAAGAGCAGCAGCCTGCCCGGCGCAGCCGAGTGCCAGGCAATCCTCTCGCCGCAGCAGCCAGGCTCCCCGCTGCCACAAAGCTTCTTCACTTAATGAACCTGCCTCCCAGGGAGGGAAGGGCATCGAGGGGAGAGCAGCTTTCTGGAGGCCTGCTGGTGCTGGCTCGCAGCAGCCCGTTCTGACAGGCAAGGAGACATTTGCTGCCTCTCTGCTCCCCCGCGCAGCAACCGGGACAGGCAGTGAGGTCATTTACCTCGTTGAGGTTTGCAGGACTAAATGCCAAGGTAGCTTCCTGCCCCGATGATAAATCCACCTCCACTTGGATTCAGCACAGTGTGCAGGCTGCAGGCAACAGGCAGGCAGCAAGGGAAGGGCTCTGCCTGCCCTCCAGCCCGCCTCCATTCACCAAGGACGCCCTCCTGCTCAGTTGTTACTCTCCATCAGCTCCTGGGTGAAGCCCAGTTTTACCAGACTCGTAAAAAGGCAGCAGAACACAGCTGCCCCTGGGCTGGGGTTGTTGGCACTGAGCTGTCACCAGTTTGTGCTGCTGGCAGGGGGTTCTGACTGGCCAGCCCCCCAGTTTCACTCACAGGAGGGCAGCCTCTGCCCACCTGCCTGGAGGGTGCTCACTGAGAGCAGCTGCAACTCAAGGACTTCCCCCGAGCAATCCAGCCCTGTATGCTTCAAAGGATAATGCCATTTTTCTCTGAGGTATCCCATTACAGAGCCATTCAAGGCAAATCCGTCACGTTACAGAAGAGCGCGTTCGTTTCCGACATCCACACACCTGGGCAGTGCCCACACAGGGAGGAGGAGAAGAAACAGCCTCCAAATTGGACCTTGTTTGCCAAGCCATCTCTCATCACCGACCTCAGCAAGCTTTTCTCCCACCACCACTGTTTTTCTGCTGCTCCAATTACACTGAATGAGTTGTAGCATCTTCCTGGTGTGTACTGCCTTTCTCTGGCCACCATCCAGGGTTTGCCCCACGAGTTCCCTGTCTGTCTCCAAGAAGCTGTCACAAACAGAGCCACAATAAATGTAATACACAGACCACAGCTTTCCAGAGAGCTGGCAGGCTCAGCCAGCAATGATAAAAGATCAGTGAGAATTTCAGTTGTTTTTTTAAATGCCTGTTGGGCTCCAAGCTCCGTACCTTTGATCACCAACCACACACAGTGGGTTGGTTTTTTTCTTTATTTAATTTGTATGCACAGGGTGGACGAGAGGTTTAGGATTCCACAGTGATGAGGGCACCAGAAACAAAAAGTGCTGCCCATGGAGTCCTTCCCTCGATGATAGACAGGCTGAACTGGAAACACAGAACAAGGAACAGGCATGGACTAAGCAGGTCCCTCCATGAATGCCAGAAGGAGAACCTCCACTGAACAAAAGAAATGCAAATGCCTCTTCCTCCAGGTTTCTTTGCACTTAGGACTATTATTTTCCTTCAATATCCAACAACAGAATGGAGCTACACTGAATTTTCTCAGTCTGCAGCCTCCAAGTGTGTTGTGCTAGTGCAAGGACCAGGTCCCTCCACTGCAGCACACCAGGCGTGGGCAAATGCCAGCTGGTGCAGTGCTACCTTGGCTTGTGCCAGCTGAGGCTGTGACCCCTCCTCTCCAGCTGCAGCTGGCATTTCCCAGCCTCCTGCTGGCATCGCTCTCGGTGGGCAGCGAAAGCTTCTGCAGCACTGTTGTGATGGGAGCTCGCTATCAGAGGATGAAAAACAGTTTGCAGCCAACTGTAATATCATTTCAGCAAACAGCACAATAAATCAATGGCTGTAAATTAAGCACTTTGTTTACTCTCCACACAGCAAGGCTCTTCCCTGGATGCGATGCCAGCATCAGTGAGCGCTGCCCGGAGTAGCTGCCGGGCACACTGAGCTGGGGAGGGAGCTGTGCCACCCTGTGAGGCACTGTGACATGGGGACATCCATCCACGGGACGGCTCCCATCCCGCTCTGCTCCCGCTCCAGGCTATTTGCCCTTTGCTGGTGGCATGTGCACGTTTCAGTGCTGGCTGGAAGGCTCCCAGGAACAGAGATAAGTCTGTCCCTTCTCTGGCTCTCTCCAGCTGCCTTTGGGAGGGCAGAGGAAAGCACACAGGATCCCCATGAACGCAGCAGCAGGGCAAGTGGAAAGGTGAAAGGGGACACGCTTCTGCCATCGAGTCCCAGGCTCACTTGCTGTCTTTGCTGAGGCTGTGACAGACAAGCTCTCTGATCACCACCCCAACCCCGTTAGAAGGAGAGGGGATGCTCCAAGCATGAAAAACTGGAGAAACAGAGGCTGCATCTCCCACTGCCTCCACACTCAGCTGTCACTTGCACAACGGTTGGCATGAGGCGCTCCCTCCCCAGGGAGGGATTCACCTGTGCAGCACCCACCCCCACCATCCCTAACACTGGTACCAGTGAGCCTGGCCCTCCAGCTGGCACTGCCACAGCCCCTGGCTCTGCAGAGTGGGATCACACCCTGCCCGTTTTCCATGCAAACACGTTCAGCCCTGCTCAGCCCACAGGGCACTGATGCTTCCCCTCGCTCCCACCCCCACCATGTGTGAGAGACGAGACCTTTACTGGCGCTTTTTATGATTTCCTGGTAACGTGTATATGTCTCCCTTTTGGCACTTTAGAGCAGAGGTGAGACTTGAACTCCTATAAACCACCAGCACCAGGAAGTCGAACAAGTCCCTCTCCCCACATAAACAGTGCTGAATAAGCAGAGCAGTAATTCACCCAGGCTTTCAGGGATTCCCTCCCACCTTTTCCTTTCATCTGAGCTGCCGCTCTCACTCTCCCTCCCAGTGCCCCGCTCCCCCTTGTCCTGCCTGTGCTATCCATGGCATTTGCAGGCAGGCACTGGATTAAGGGAAAAGCACGCCAGGAGCTTTGCTACTATTGTCCATCTCACAGTCTGTCTGTTCACAGTTTAACCATTATCATCCCGGCTTTGGGGTCAGACGTGTCCTCAGCCACACAGGAGACAAGTTGGAAAAGTCCTACACGGCTGCTTCAAGCCAGAGCTTAGAAGTACTTGGGTATCATGGACCTCAGAGGGCCACACTGCGACACTGATGGACACAAACAGAGCTAATCCCAAAGAGGCTCACACGGGGACAAGCTGGGAGAGGAAACAGAAGCAGAAAAACAAGGAGGGGAGAAAATTCACACAGCAAATCACAACACCTAACACAGCCCTGAGAGCCTGGCCAAAAATCAGCACATCACCATATCCTGCTCTCATTAGGCGCAGCAAGCCGGTAAAAGGAATTGTTTCTTCTGTCTCTGACCAGTAGCTGGTCATCTCCTCCAAGAAATGAGCAAACAGCTGTTTGCAGGTAACTTGGCCACACAGCTCCTTCTCCACACTCAGGACAAAGCAGCATTTTAACAACAGAGCAATTCCTGCACTTACTTGTAGTTAGCACGGTGGCTGCAGGCCCTCTGGGACCGGGGACATTACATATGTGAATGACAGCAATATTTCAGAGGATGACAGTGATAGCCAATATAGACTGCTGAGTTCCCTGTGAGGAAGTATTATGAAGCCCATAAAAGCTGCAAAGGACTTTGCAATTGCCATCAATTTAATGGGGAAGATGCTGCAGTGATGGGCAACAGGCAAAAACCTGAGAAGAGATTTTCCAGCTGAGACAGAAGGGAAATGGAGCATCTTAGGTAAAGACCACAGGAGGAAGGGACCAGAGCTGAGAACTGAGCACTGATTCCTGCATATCAAGTCATAGCCATAGGCTATACCATGGTAAGTTATCCAAGGGAATTCATTCAATAACTTACTGTGAGGGCTTTTGTTTCATTGTGACTCCTTTTTTCCTGTGGACTGTTGAAAATTGACTACTGTATAATTATTTGTGAACATGTCTTTCCCAGGTTTTCAGCCCGCTCCAGGGAAGTGAGAAAGCTATATTTACTCTGGTTCAAGTGCTTTGACTCTCAGCAGAGCAAGTGTAGCATAAATCCCCGAGCCTCCCAAAGGAAGCGCGTGGACCACTCTGAACTCATCGACCCCTCTGCAACATTAGCTCTGGATTGCTCCTCACATCCCAGCCCTGGATACACCACTCCACGCAAGCTGGGAAAAGAGCTGGGAGCCTCCAAGCCCTTGCTCATCTCTCAGATAATGCTTTCATTTCAGTGAGGTGGGTACAGGTACCCTGGGATGAATTCAACTGTAAATATTCAGAGTGATTCATTGTTTGGCTTTCCTCTCCAATCTAAATAGTTGGAGCTGTCAAAATTGATCTGAATTTTTATGGTACAATACTTTAGAGAGAGAACAAACTGTGGATTAAATTTGCTGTTGTGGCCCAAAATAGCTTTCAAATATCAACACAGGCAAGATACACATAAAAGAGACTATTTCCTTGTGAAGCAAGGCAAGCCCTCACATCTCCATTTAACTGTTTCTCCCTGGAGGAGCATAGCAGAAAGCTGAGCATTTGAGCTGCCTCCTTCCCTTCCCCATCCCTGGGTTAACTGGGAGCTGTGTAAAAATCTCTTTTGCTCATAAAAAGTCCCTGCTTGGGCCCAGTAATCTGTGCAGGGTGGGAGCAGAGCTGAAAATAATGAGTGGCCCTTGCTTTCTTATCATGTCATTAATGTAGTGCTTATCATAAGAGCAGATTATTTTTGTTCAGTGGGTATAACTGCTCTGACTTCTACTTTTGTACTCTGCACCCCTCCAGTAAAGAACGAAAAGGAGTATGGATCACCCAGCCTCTAGGTCCAGGGACATTCATGGGTTTGCACACCCCTTTCAAGCACACAAGCATCCTTGTGGTGTCAGTGATCCTCTTTCCCCCTTCCAACAAAAGAGCCTGACTCTGCCTCCCCTTCCACTGCAGGGAAGCTGCAGACACAAGAGACTGACAGCAGACCAGAGGAAAAAGGAAAAAAACAAGGAAACAAGGGGAAAAAAAAGCTTACAAAAGTAAAAAGCAGATAAAATCTTGTCTGGTAACTCCCAGGTTCCCACGGTCTGGAGTAGCCTCTGTGTGATGTTCTCTTGAGGCTGCCACACCACCTCCCGTAGGTGTACAAGGACATGTGGATATTGGCCTGTCCTGTTCTGGTGGGACGTGTCCTGCATCCTGGGGTTTAACCCTGAGGCACTGCAGATGCCAAAACACCGCCCCTCTGAGTCTGCCAGGGTGGCATCAGTAACTTGGTCTCCACCACTTTTCTCTGGCATAATCCTTTCTCCATGGATACCTGCTCCCAACAGATTCCCCTCTGGCTGCAGTTCTGCTGCAGGCAGCAGGATATGTTCTGTCACTTCACGATGAGAGAGGAGCACAACGATGAAAGAAAATCCCTGTCCAGAGGGAAAACATTCTCAATTTAAAAAGACAGAAGAAGAAAACTCCTTTTTTTCCAGCTGGAAAAAATCCATGGGTGGCTTTCTAAACGTGAGCTACTGCTTAGGTGAGAAGCAGTCAAAAATACATGTGGGTATAGTTGTAATCCAAGGCAGCCCACATCCCACTATAAGCACAGCAACATTCCAATTACACCAAGTGCTAGAGGAAAAGATAACACTTTCTTTTGTTGGTTTCACTTTTAAAAAAACCTAAACAAAACAAACAAAAAAAGCAGAACAAGGCAGTTTCTTGAACGAAAGCCAACTTTCACAGGAGACACCTTCCAGCATTTCGTGCAAAAATTATCAAGCAAGCCACTGTGAGGCGATATTATATTGAAAAAGTACAAACAAAAAAAAAAAAAAAAAAAAAGAAAAGAAAAGAAAGAGTGGGACTGTGAAATTCTGTGGAAGGGAAATTAAGAATTCCTCACACAAATATACCACTGTTATCAGCTCAGGGATTGTGCAAAAGCAAAAAGGGGCACGAGAAAAGAAAAAGCCAAAGAATACTTTGAGCTTCTACAGCAATTTTTCATTGTTCTGTTTGGACATCTCCTAGTAAAGCTTTTTCTTTTTTGGGGGGGAGCAATGTGAAAGTCGCCAAATGTGTGTTTTGACCTTTAATTCAATAATTAATCTCATGCTGGGGTCACAGACTCCCGTATGTGACTTATGTACTTGGTTAAAACAAGAGAGCTTTTAAATCAGGTGAGCCCATGGTGCTCCCACAAAGGTCAGGGCAGAGGCCAAGGCACACTCCTTGGCTGGAAGATCAGCAGGGATTGTTTCAAGATACACAGAGAAAACAATTAATGTTCATTACAGACTGGAGATTTGAAAAAAAATTGTCCTTCACCCGAGACACAACCACATTGCAGGTCAGACCAAGAATCACCTGTGCAGACAAAGTGATTGACTAAATACTGGGCATGGGAGCAAAAGATGAAGCAGAAAAGCTTGGTGACAAGAGGGAAAACAATGGCCCAAGAAAGAGCTCTTTAGGCCAACTATTGGCTGGCAGAGGCCTGGAGCATGAGCAGGGAAACACTTTCCAGTTTAAAACAGGAACAGTGAAAAAAAAAGGTGACTTGGTGCATCCCTGCTAAAAAACCACCTGTGACAGTGACCATGCCCAGACTTCCTCCCAGTGACCAGGATAAGCTCTAACAAGATAAATACTACGAGAGGATGTGTGTTGCACTTCCATGGCGTTTGTATCCATGTGACAGCTGTGCCTCAGTTTCCCCTACACAGGACGAGGCTCCAGCCTTGGTTTCGTGCAGTTGCTCTCTGAGGCAGAGTCCCTTTCCCTGCGGGCTGTGGCAGCCAGTGCACAGAGCAGGGGAGGTGCTCAGTGCCACAGGAAATGAGGAGTCCTGGGTGAACTCCCTGCCTGGTGGCTACAGCAGTGCTTGTGACCACAGCCACGTGGACACCATCCTATGGAGAGGAGTTTTCAGGGGAAGAGACACATTTATTACAAGAGCCCTGGAGGCAGGAGGAAGGGGCTGCTTCCCAAAGCACCAGGCTCCTCTCCAGAAGCCCCGCTGCGTCCCGCTGGACTGCCAGCGGCAGACAATTAATAATGTAGTGGCTGTCTGCTCCTGCCAGGGACCCGGGGGAGGCAGGCCAGCAGCTGCCTGCTGCTCCATTATTGAACAGATCTGAGAACAAACGTAATCTGTTTTCCATTTACTCTTCAGGGATTACTGCATGCCGCCTTTGTCTAGAAACTGTCTCCACTTTGCAAGCCTTTTTCCATCCATTTGCACAGCCCTGGTCAGTCTCTGGCTTCAGAGGGGCTCCTGATTTCATGGCACATCTCCGGATCTCAGACCTTCTAACTAAGCAAGGCCGCAAAATTACACCATGAATGGCCAAGAACTGGAAGAGGAGGACCCAGTTTCACAGGGTTCCTCTGCAGAACGTGAAGAGAAGAGGAGTTGCAGGTGTAAAATTTGGGGAAGGTTTGGAGATATAGTCTTACAACCGTTAAATTAAAAATCAAATAACCCAAAAGACACAGGTCTGGATTTATCATTGGAGGAAGCCACCTCTCTTCACCATCAGTATCAGCTGACAAGAGATGGTCCCACACTCAGGACATGGATACATGCAGACAGGGGCAGCTCTGTCACTTTACCTGCTCCTGCTTTGTTTGCCTTCCAGTAGCAATAACTGAGTCACCAAGGAAAGAGGGACATTTGCCTTCTGATTTACTCAAGACTACAAGCTGTAGCAGAGGTTGTCTAGCAACTCTCAGACCACAACTGCAACGTAAATTCCATCTCTACATGTATCCTAGTGGAGGAAGACAGGATCCAACAGGATCCCTCTGAAGTGGCTCAGACTGTATCTCTAGCACCAAGAACAACAATCATCTTCCCAGCAGACCCTCTTCATCCGGATCCCTGGGGCTGTCCCGCTACAGAGCGGTGCCACTCCTGCAGTTTACAAACAAGGTTGGTCCGAGCAAGGCTCTGATTTGTTACTGCACTAAGGACAGATGGATGATGAGGGTAGCTAATCCCTGATCACCATCCAAGAGCTTTTCTGCAAGATCTGGAGCAGAAATATAAAATTACTATTCCCCGGGCTATTTCTACACAGTTGCCATTTGCATCTGTCAGCAGGTGGCACGGGAAGGAGAATCTCAGCCCTGCTGCCGGAGGCAAGGAGACCATGGATGACTCCTGCAGATACAAGCTTTTCTGAAAGCTGTCTGTTACTTTTGGGTTCACTGTTTTTGCCTCAGTCCCTCCAGCACTCAGTATTCCTTTTCTACATGAAGAAACAGCTTAAAGTGCTGTCATGAGCTAACGGACAAGTCTTAATGGGTCTGCACATCACCGCCCAACCTGCAGGCAAATGTTCCTCTGCATTAAGGCAGGGCTATTAAAGGAAGGACACCCTTTGGAGTATCGCCGGCACTTCTCACACCAGCTAATGCTTTCCCTGCAGAGAGATGAAAATTTGGGAGGAGAGAAAAAAGAAGAAGGAGATGACAAAGAAGAGAAGAAAAATAGATGGAGTCTGCCAGCGTTGCAAGATGTGCTGGCAAGTGGACAGCCAACTTCTCTCCGCTCGAGAAAGGACGCATTACCACGGGCTCAGGCCTCAAGAACTTGGCTGCTGTACCTGTAAGCACACACTCACCTTCCTAAGTTACCTGGCTTCTCTGCAGCCACCGCGGGCTGCCAGCACTTCACCAGCTGGAGAGTTAAGCCCCCACCCAAGCACATGCTGCCCATAACAGGACCCCAGTGTTACTCTAAGGTACTGTTACTTTTGGGTCTAACCTCAGAGCTGAAGGAGTCAGAAGAGCTTGTTTGCCAACGAGACGCAAGACACCATTTGAGAGCTACTCAAAGAGGCTTCCTAAAGTCCAGGGCTGAGAACAAAAGCCCTTTTGGTACAAATCCATGACAACAGTAACCTATATTAATACCCATGGCACATAAATCCTTTAAACAGCATGAAGAAACCATTAAGCAAAACCCATCAAAACCATATAAAAATCATGCTTGCAGAGCAGGAAAGGGGTGGAGGAAACACACAGTGCTTTCTGAATGTCTGACTGAGGAGGAAATGTTTTCAGAAAGAGAGCAAAGACCCCAAGGAATCCATTAAATTCAGCATCACCACAACACACTGCCAGTGTGGAAGGCCTCATGACTCTCTAATCACGGCCTCTAACCCAAAGCACAGAGCTGCTTCCCTGAGATTTGTACCTGGAGAGGATAGGCAGTACTTCAGCACTCCCTTCCAGAGACACTTGCTGTCTACAACCTCTTGCTCTGACACAAGAGGATATTTGATGTCCACATGCACTGCACTGAACCAGAACACGCTCCCATCTCAGCATCTTGAAATAATTGAGAGTCCTCGGAGCCAGATGCAGAAGTGGCTTAGCAGCTGTAAGGAAGCAGCACTTTGTTCCCATGCTGTGTGCTCATATGAAGACCTCAAAGCTCTTTGAAAACATCACAGTGTCATGAGGGCCTTGCTGGAGCCATTATTAAACTCATTTAGCTGGTGCGTAGATGAAGGCCCAGAGAGGATAAACAATCTTTCTGCTGAAAACTGATGGCCTCTGAAATGGCAGCCCAAAACTATTAAAACTCTCATTTTCTTTAATTATCCCAAACATTTTTCCATTTCACTGGTGAGGCAAGGGGACATTACTGCAAATGTTTCCCTCTCCATTCTCATTCAGTCTTCATCCCTGTTTGTTTTGAGACAGCAGAAGCAAAAGAGTTACCATGTGTGGAGAAGGAAACACCTCCTTCCCCTTTTGGGTGGATCATCACACCATGGCTGCTTTTACTTCTGTGCTCCTGCACAAATGCAGTCACAACTGGAAATCTCTACCCTCAACCCACAATTGCCATGGGTACACCAGTCTGTGCCATAATAACAGGTTTTGGCAAGCAGGAGTGCTTGCCACACACCAAAGTGCTTGGCTGGCCAGGCTGGATACACAGAAGTAATGGAAAAATGGAGCCATCCTTCTGCCACATTAAGGACATTGATCAATGAAAATGCTGCATCAAACAGCCTAATAGCATTGTTAAAAGATCATTGCTGCTTCTTTAGCTAACAAGTCAGCTTCTGAAAAAATCATTTTTTATGGAACCCAAGAAGATATATCAACACTGGCTGAGATCGCCAGCAGGTGTAAATTGATGTAGTTCCACAGATGGCCATGGAATTGCCTTGATTTAAAATCAGCTTATAACTTAAGCATGGAGTATTTTGAAGCAGTAAATAATACCCATGAAAATTAGACAGGGGGTGAGGGGTCAGACAGGCTAAAGCTCTTTTCTGTCTGTAGTCTCCATTCTATTTCCATGCTGTGGAATTCTTTCCATAGTGCCAAGATACTCAGGGTCACCTGTAGGGTCCTGGCTGGTACCAGTAAGCTGTGACACTGTCATGAATCAGGCTGCTTCCTTCAGACTGAAAACCAGGGAGGGGCAGGGTGGCAAAAAGAAAATGCAGGATTCCTTCTCTTGCCATAGCTACTCGTGTAACCCCAAATGATTTGAACCAGAAGTATTGTTCCAAAAAGGGCTTTTTTAAAAAAATATGTGGTGTCCATTAGGAGAGAGAAATAGGTTTTGCTTTCATGACTCTTCACGCATCAGAATTCTTCACCCTGATCCCAGAAGGTCCTCTGAAGGAGGAAGAACCTTCACCAAGATAGCAGGCCCCTCAGGGACCGTGCACTGGGCTGGGGTGGGTGCAGGTTCAGAGGCAGGGGCAGTTTGTGAAGGAAGGCCCTGCTATTATGCACACAGCAACACGATCTGCACAAGCCCTAATCTCATCAACTCAGATTAAACCCAGAGAGATCATAAAGATTAGCAGGATTCCAAGGCACAGTATCCAGCTGACTTCCCACGGGAATTAGACAACTCTGTCCTTGATGTCTTCCCCTCAGGCTCAGGTACTGCGTTTCACTTGCCCCAAGCAAACAACACTGGAGAGAATACAATCAACACGGCAGAAAAACAAATCAAAAAATGGAACAATTTCCTGCATAACTGCCCCATGTGCTTTGTCTGGAAGTGGATTCTGAGGACATGAGTAATGCCAGTCCCACAAGAATAAAAGGCAATGTGACTGCAGCCCAGGGAAGGAAGCATCTCCTGTGAAACACTGGAAGCAGACCAGCATCCCGCAGAGAAGAGCCCTGCTTTTGGCAGCACGATCCGTGAACGCCAGCAGCTCTGCCCAGCAGCAGCCAGGCTGGTGCCACCCATCCCAGGCTCGGGTGTCAGCCCAGAGGTGAGAGCTTGAGCTGATTCCTGCCCCCAGCCTGGGCTACCTGCACTGTGCAAGCAAGGCTGGTCAGCAGGCTCAGGAGCTAAACCTGCCCTCACTGCCCATTCTGGCACTGCTGGCTCTCAGTTATTGTCCTACTTGAACCCCGTGAGCCCCAGGGCTCAGAATAGGCTTTTTCACCCTCCAAAGGAAGGGCAGAGAGGCAACAAATTAGGGGGGGATTTATCGAGGCCTGATCCTTTATACAAAACAACAGGTAAGTGGGGGGAAAACAGCCCTATCTTTCCTCTCTCTTTCCTTCTCCAACCACCACAGACAGGTCCTTCAGGCCCCGCCGTGGCTGGTGCCACTGAGCACAGCAGAGCAGACGAGCTGCACGCAGCCCTGTGCTGGCACCGCTTGCTCTGCTGCCTTCCGGACGCCTGGCAAGCAGCAACTTCCCCAGCCCATAAATCGCACAGGACTCAAAATTAAGTCTCCTGCCTCCACTCCTGGTTTATTAACCCCATGAGGCATTAGGAGACCTTTTTAGAACCAGAATGGCAGATAAAGGGAAAGGTAATAAAGCAGAATTGGCTCTCAAACAACCAAGCTCTAGTCCCCAGAAAGATGCTTCTGGTCATATCTTTGAAACATTTATTCCAGCTATGGCTCTGCCGCCTGCCTGCCTCACCTCCGCCAGCCCTGAAACAGCACTGCATTCAGATACCAGCAGCTGATTATTTTCTAAAGACTGCAGCATAAACATGAGAGAACAAGAAGCAACACACCATGCTGTCTGCAGCAAGACATTTCAGGAGCATTTGTGCCTTGCCAAATCAACTCTCTATGATCCAACACCTTGGAACACCTCACCAGGAGCTGGACTGTTGAAGAACCCCTCTCCCTGACTTTTAGGAGGAAAACCTCCAACAACTTCAAAGGCAACAACATTTTCACCTTATGTGAGGAAGAGCTGCACAGGTGCAAGCCAAAGATGCTTTTATCACCTCATACCACTTGGCATAAAGGACAACACATGGCAGGATCTGGTGTCACTTCTGTCTCATTCCAGCTCTGGTCTCCAGGCAGAGAAAGCACCAAGACACACAACCCAGGGCTTATCCACCTTCTCAGCACCAGCCCCCTGTCAGCACAACAATGTCAAGGCATGTAATGGTGACCTGTAACTCTAATAAGCTGCCAGGTCTCAGTGTTCCTTCACCTTGCTGCCCCATCCAGTGAGGTGCATCTCACTAATCTGCCTATTTCACCTCATCTCTGTCTGAAGCCTCCTGCCAACAGCAACAAAACCCATTCCGTGTATCAGCTACGCCTCTCATCGCCATCACCCAGCCCCTTGTTACATCCTGCTCTCTGGAGAAGAGAGCCTGCCATGTTTTCCAATTCCATGCCCCAATCTCTTTAGACAGATTTCACAGTAATTGCAGAGCCGAGCCGCCTGGGCTGCGCGCGGTGCCTTCGCTTCAGTGTTTATCCAAGGTGCCACGGATTTCCAGCTGTGATCTGTCAGCGATTATTTCCATACCCTTCACTTCACCCCTGTACGCAGGCATGTACTGAGGAGAGAGCAGTAATTAAAAGAACTGGGGTCTATTTAATTACCTTCTGACACGATAACACAACGGCTGCCTTCAAAGCAGGGAGACTCCCAGCAAATCAGATGGAACGGCAGTGGAGCAGCAGCGTGGGACCTGCATCACATTAGCAGGGGTTGCCTCTGCTGGCAGGGGGGATGGAACATTTGGTCCTGGCTGGCTCAGCAGGAGGCAGCCTGGGGTTAGAAAGGAAAGGGGGGTTGCCCAAGTCCACCCCCACGAGCCAGAAAGAGTTGGTTTCACACAGATTCACGACACCTCATCCCTCAAGCAGAGGAAAGGTCTCCTCCCACTCAACTTTCCCTTCTCTCATTAGCAGCAGTGCCTGCTTTCAAGAAGACAAGAGCAGCCTGGGAAGGCAGTGGGTTGAAGAGGTTAAACCTGCACCTTCTGCAGCCCAGAGACCCTCAGAGGACCCTGGGGAAGTATCCAGACTGTTCACCCACAGCCTCTTCCATGGGAGAGCTGAACTGTGGATGCCAACCACCACACAGCCTCAGGAGAGGCACCTGCAAGCAGCATGGGGTCAGTGGTCCTGAGGGGAAACTCGAGTGGCCTGCAAGTCCCAGGGTGAACGCATGCACTGGAATACTGGCACTGAGCCTCTCTCATTTGTTATTGTGTCAGGACGTAATTGCTTCCCCTCATCACCCTTTCACCCTGGATCCCACGGGCTGGGTCTGTGTAAGTTCGTACTTGTGAAGGTCACGGTTCTGCTAAAGGCATCTTATTTTTGTCTCCAGCTCAGGCAGAGGGCACAGAGCTCTGGGGAAGGATGCCCCACTGCCCTGCCTCCCAGCAGGTGACCTCAGCCCTTCTGCTGCAGGAGATGACTTTAAGCAGCTCTTCTTCCCTAACAAGTCTCACCTCGGAGCTGTACCCTCGATCCTTTCAGACACCTCCTGCCTTAGGGGAACACAATTATCTTCAGAGATGTTTGGAAATTAATAAAGCCTGGGTGATGGCTGGAACACGTCTGTGCCAGGACCACCAGAGCAGCTGAGGCTCGCTCAGTCCTGCCTTTTGGGGGTGCTGGCTCCCCACACCAATCTGTTACAAACCTGCGGTGAGGAGGCAGGATGTAGAACCCACAAACTGTTCCTCTGCAGAAAGGAAATGAAAACCAAGCAGAAAAATCTAACCACACACTCCCGAGATCGTCAGGAGACAACCAGAAAGAAGCAAAAAAAGGAGATCCTTCAAGGTGACAGCAGAGTCTCTGCCACCAGCCTGATTCACACCGACCCCAGGAGGAGCTGCAGGTGCAGAGCACCTCTGAAGACAACATTTTTTTAGCTTTACAAGTCACCTAGAAGCTCACAAATATAGGCCAGATGTTCCTTAAGAAAGACACCCTACCATTTCCTCCTGAAACAGAAAGCCCTTTCAGAATCTGTCAGGATACTGAGGTTTTTTTCATGACAAAAATTGAATTACGTGAAAGTCTCTTCTCCATGAACGATTCAGTGAATTCTGTCTCCTCTTTTGGTTTCACTGGTGCAAAACAAGAGAAGATGCTCATCTTCTCCTAAGCTGTTTGCTGGGTGTATTCAAAACATGGGATATTCTGGCTGATTTTGGATGTAAGAATCAATGTCACGTCTCTGTTCTGCAGAGGGCGGTTTCTCTCAGAGCCCAGAGAGAATATGCACATTTATGACTTGAAATTCATTCTCTGGAACAGTCCTCCATGGTTTGTTTAAAATTCATTGTTTCTTGTAAAGCCATTCGCTAGAATATTAATAGAAGGAAAATATATAAAAGGAAGAAATGCAGCTGACAGGGATTTGGTTAAAAATTCAAACCAATGTTCACAGGACTTTTCAATTTCTCAGCTCCGGGTTGCGTAATTTTCAACGCACAGGCCCTGAAACAGGCCTGACTTCTAATGCTATTTTGAAAAGAAAAGACATGATGAATGTTTTGGCAGATTCTTGATTTCCTTTTCAGCTCACTGTGAAAATATGATTGAAAATGCAAAGACGCCATAAAAAAGGAAAGGAGATGAAGAACATTACACAGGAGAAAAGAGCCTGCGTAGCCAAAGAGGTCAAAAATTGGGTTTCCCTTAATAAAAGACTTGGCAGTGCTGGGTTAACAGTGGGACTGGGTGATTTTACAGGTCTTTTCCTACATAAGTGATTCTGTGATTCTGAGTTTGGGTCCAAAGCAACCACAATAAGAGCAAAAGGTGCACAAACCCACTTTCCTTTGGTGGTGCTCCAGAGGGGTGAGGAGAGCAATTGATAAGACCAGTAGCTTGGAAAATACCTGCAGCTCCTCTCCCACAGCCACCACTTGACTCGACACTGCAGGGGTGAATGATGACTGTCCCAGTGACAGACCCATCAGAGCATTCAGGTCCTGTACCTAATTTACATACCCCTGCATGTATTTCCATTACACAAAATAAATACCTATGATTCTATGAGTAATATCATTCTAAGTTGCAGCAGAAAAGAAATCCGTGGGGAAGGCAGGAGGGAGAAATGACTGAAGCAGTTATTAACAAGAAACTACCCTGTAATTACACAGATTACCATTACCCCATCAAAAGGCAGCAAAACCACACTGAATTAACACCCAAACACTCCCGACAGGCACAAACTATTTCATAGCAGAGCTCTCCTTACCACAGACTCTGCAAGTAGCAGAAAACTTGGCCTCACAGATGGCATCTGCCCTCTATCCACCCCCTGTTTATCTCCAGCCATAATTAAGAAAATCACCAGCAATCAGAGGCCATCAGCTGCTCCCAGCCCATATTGGAACAGGGCTGGAACAGCTGTGTCACAGCTTTGTACCATTATCCTTCCTCCACCTCTCTAACCAGTAACAGCTTCATGAATAGACCTTGCTGCACCTGAAATACTTCAAAATAAAGGGATGGCCTGGCTCTGCTTCATAAGTAGCAAAGAGGGGACAGTACCACAGCAAGCTGCCTTACTGAATCTGTTCCATCACTACTACTGGTACTAAAAGGTGCAGAGGCTTGACTGTGTCACACCAAATAAAGCAAAGATTTCCCTCAGCCTTTATCCAAGGACAAGCAGTTAGCCAAGATCACTGCAACCCTTCTGGGGCTGGAAAATGACCCACAGTAATCAAACTCACCAACAGAGGCCAGAGGAGTGAATAACCCTCATGGGAACTGCAGCTGCAATTTCAAATGAGCAGAGCACAACCATCTGCATTGGAGTCTGGCTGTGGCAGCTGTTCCTCAAGACTTCTTCAGACTTCCAACGTCCCTTCAGCCATCTTTCATCTGCTGTGCAAATCTCCTCCCAGAACTCAGTCCCTTGTAAGAACACCAGGAAAAATGACCTGTCGAGTGGTGACTTAATGCGGGGAAAGAGTGGGGCCAAATTCAACCCCATCCTCCACGAAGGGCATGACCAGGGAGGAGCAGGTCAGGGGCACTGGTGAGCCAGTCCAGCAGAGCTTTTCTCCCACTGTCTAACTGAGAGCAAAGCTGAGGACTGCTGCAGCCCTCCTCCTTCCTAGCTCTGCTCCCTCCTGATATGTGGGCTACAGCATTTCCCATCATCCGCGGCCTGGCACGCCCTCCCTGCTGGTAGCACAAGATGAGCACAAAGCAGGAGCAAGGAGCTCATCCACAGAGCACTGGGCCACTCAGGGGGGCAGACAAGGCTCGGACAGCAGCACCTCTGAACTCCCAGGCCTCACTGTTATGAGCAGTGGCTCACAGGGAGAGCTGGCATCATGCCACAGTAGCAATGTGCAGGTCCTAACTCCAAAAGGAGGTCTCGGCAGTGAGCAGTACCACCCTGAGCAATGAGTTTCCAGTGCCATTGCCATGGGACCTGCCCACGACACCCCAAAATCCTCCCTGCTGGGCTGGGAGCTGCATCCCTGCATAGATGCCAGGGAAATCCTCTCCCCAGACATGGTGCTGGACCCAGCCCAGATCAGCCCCTCTCCCACTCCAACCGCGTGCACACTCCTCTGCGGGAGGCAAAACGAGGAAAACTCAGAAACCGCTGTTGCTTTACTTGTGTGCTTGGAGGGAATCCTTCACTGGTGAGAAGCACTGGCAGAGACTCTTCCCAGTACAAGGCTTTGCCAGCAGAGCCCATCCTGCCCAGCAGCTCAGTCTCCCGGTGCCCAGCAGGGCACAGACAGGACAGGCCCCCAGGTGCGCGTCTGCGTCAGCACAGTGAAGCCTGGACAAACCACAGAGCTGTTATCGGGGGTAAAATTAGCTCCTGTTACTGACAGCATCTATCACTCATTCCTACTCTAATCTCTACCAAGGGAAGGATTTACAAGCAACAATGATGAAAGAGGAAAAAGGAAGGGGGGTGAAAAAAAAAAATCAAAGCAATACAGAGGGGAGAAGAAAAAAAATCAAACCAAAGATAACAAAAGCATTTGTGAGGCTGGAAGAAACAAACTACATTATATTACAGGGACCAAGGGATCCTTATCATGCCCAGATAAGATTTTCATTCACCATGTTGGGAATTATTTTTTTTAACTGCTTAAGAAGATTCAAATACACTGCCAGGTACCTCCAGCTCTATAAGGATTTTCTTTTAGCCATGCAGCATTGCGACAGCTCGCCTTAATAAAAATCCTAGGGAAACACACACAATGGGAAGCACATCAAAGGGACATGGATGTTGTAAGCATCCTACCGAACAGGTATAAGAACTTAAGGGGGAAAAGATAAAGATCAGATTTATGTCAGTGTTGTTCTTTAAGAGGTTTAGTCACCCTTTAAAAAAGGGATTTATTAAAAACCTATTAATCACAGAATAACCAGTTTTGATGAACCTAACCCTTAGATCAATGGATAGTACACTACTAGATAATGTGTATTAATAAATGATTATGTAATGCAGACATTAATGAGCCATTATGAGAATTATTCTTAAAATAAAATATGACCAGAAGAAGAAAGCAAACCACCTGCAGTGCTGCTTGTTAGCTCCCAAATAACCTTTGCTTTGTTTGCCCTTAATAAATTCCTTCAGTTATTGGCAGAATTAATCATCACAAACAAACGTAGCTTGTGGATGCACTATTCTGTGAGCAGCCCACAGGACAGAGCCTTCCCTTCCTGAAAGGATGCACCTAAAGCCAACTCCACTGGAGTCAAAGGCACCTCAGTGACCTACACAAACATCATCCAGAAAAACAATCTGACTAAAACGTGCCTTTTACGCACAGGCCTCAGAACACCTGACCACTGATTAGTAATGAAGCTGTTCAGCAAACCTACCCTATCCTGCTCCTACTGCCACCGCTGTGCCAGAGCAGAGCCAGCTCTGAGCTTCCAACCTGACTTTGTGTCATGTAGCCAGCTGGAGCTGCCCAGGGCCTGTCTGCATCAAATAAAGGAGAAACAACAAAACAGAGTAAAGGGCCTGCCCTGTCTTTGCAGCTTCACCACAGGCCAGGCTCCCATGAGGTTTATCCAGCATTGTGCAGACCTGTGCTCCGGAGCACCCATTTGGATGGGGATGCCTGTAGGATGTGGGCTAGTGGGAGCTGGGAGGTAGAAAGCCATGGGCTCACAAAGCATACCTGCTGGAGCCATGCAGGCTCTCACAATGAAGAGAAAAGAGAACGTAGGGCTGTCTCACCACCCAGTAGTGTCCCACTCATCCCTCTTCCTTTCCTCCTGGCAAAGGGAAGGCATCAACATCTCTCTTGTAACAACATTGAAATAAATGTGAGGAAATTACCCATTTGCTAAGAGAGGCGATATGTATGCATATGTGTGTTGGGAAGTCTAATTTACATTTCTGGGCCTCAGAGTGCCCCTAATAGAATTTACAGTGGGTTGTGAAGATTGCCATCCCAGCTAATCAAATATAATAAATAGCTCTGACTGAGCAGATGACTCTCCTACAGCACTGTGGTTATCAGAGGGATCGGTCTTAATTTGAGACTCCATTCATCAACCCTGCTAACAGGATTGTGCAGAGAGTGATATTTGACAGAAGTGTTTTCGAAATTCCTAAATGGAGAGCGTGCATTGAGGGAGACAAGATGGATGTTTCCATTACAGTGACCGTGCAGGATGTCACAGCAACCCTGGCTTCCCACCCAGCAACAAATAACTGACAGACACACGTCATTAAGGTGAATGCAGTGGCCACAGATACCTTCTTGTTTTCTTTATCTAAAGGAAAAGAATGAATTAATTCTAGGGATTAAGTGTGGCAGCAGCTTGTGCTCCTGGCTGTACATCACAGTGACAAGCAACTCTGAAGCTCTACCTGGGGACAGTGGTGAAGGCAGGAGAGACCCAAGGAACACGGACACACTTGAGCACGGAGTCAGCCATGAGCTGCTGCAGTGCTTCCCATAGCCCTGGGCAAAGGGGTTATTAAGGATCAAAGGGAAGAAAGGACCTCCTGATTTAGTGATCCATGTACCCTGCAGGCAGAAACATCATAGAATCCCTTTCTGCAAGTTTTCACATATGTCCTTAAAACCAGTTGGGTTTTTAGACCTCACCACTCCCACTGGGCACTCACCACTCCGTGTTTTGCCTTGATCTTGACCTGCAAGAATGGTTCTCCACCCTGTGTACAAGGAGCAGCAGGAACCCCTCTCAACCTTTGCTTTGCTAGCCTGAATGTCCCTTTAGTCCCTTTGACCTCCACTCACAACATAAACTTCATTTTGCAGCCATGCCAAACTGCGCTCACCTTCGCTGGTCACATGAGGCAGTATCTTACTACAGGTGAGTTTATGCTTCAGTTCCCCAACCTTCTCAGGATCCCCCAGACCACTGGGGCTGTCTCCAGTTTGCCCCCACTCCACAGGGAGAAGTGCAGGGAGACTCCTTCAAGCTGGGAAGAGCTGTGATGAAACCAGACCTGTTTGCTTTGAGCAGCTCTCCCACAGCAGATTGGGCCTGTGATAAGGGGTTAATGAAAGAAGTGTTAATTGTCACCCACCACCACTGCAGACCTGCAGAGTTTTCCAGACGTGGTTGATAGCAACTTTCAGCACAAAAACACGCTCTTCCATTTCCTAGGAGGAGGATAATGCAAAGCCATTCTCTCCTTCTGTCAACAGCACGGGCTGAGGGGCAGATCAGATACAGCAAGCTGATGAAGGGCAGCGTGAGAAACACCATTCCTGGCCCAGCTGTGCAGCAGGCAGGTACCCAAGTGCCCCACAAAGCATCTCAGGGGCTGTGAAGGTTGGTTGTTTCTGAAAGAACAGGGCAGAGGAGCAGAAAGGAGCACTAAAACCCAGGAATGACCAAGTTGTCTGGGACCCATCCATTCAGGCAGCACATTTTGCCCCAGATTTTGCAAACAACACAGTAGAAAATGGTAAATCACACCGTTAAAGTGATCCCCAGTGTTCTTCCCATCTTCCTTCTCATTCTCTTCATCTGGAGCCATTCCTTTTGGCAGAGACAAAGGGAACATGAAACATGCTGGAAAAGGCTTCTCAAATCATGCCTGTTTGTTCCACGCTGAATAGCCACAGAGCTGAGAGCTGCTGTCCCAGGGCGAAACAAGAATCACTGTGGATCCTCTTCAGAGACAACCCCCTGCTCAAGGGACAGAGGGGAGCATGGACAGGTCAGCAAGGAATGGGAGAAATATATATAAAAAATAAGTTTTTTCTATATATATTAAAAAAAAAAAGATAAGAAGAAAGAGGGAAGCTTATTCTGCAAGTCAAAAACAGTTTGGCATTTCCAAGTTAAATAAAAGTGAAGCTCCTGTCCGCATGCTTCATTGTAACACTGTTGCTCTAAATCCCCTTTTATCCCTTTAATTATGCATGGAAAAACCACACGACCTCCCTGCTCGTATGCTCAGCCGAGCAGTGGCTCACAGTGCAGAAGGCTCATTATACAGCTTTAGCGGGGCTGAGTGCTCTGAATTATTTAAATCTCCATTAAGCCTCCACTATGGCATATCTGTGTGATAAACGGATCAGGTGCTGCTGGATTTCTCCCCTGGCCAACCTGCTCTCCCTTCTCCTTCCCTCTCCCCCCTCTCCTTCCTCCTGCAAAACTCAGTAGGAAGGGAGATAATTGCCAAGAGGGAAAGAGTTTGCGCTCGTGCTATCAAGTGTTCCGTTGTCATTTAAAAAAGGCCAACTGAGCCAAGTAATAAAGACACTTAATCAGGATTAGCACTAGAGGGCATGGTAAGGTGGTCAATGCATAACTTGTTTAATGGCCATTTTATTGTTTAAATTAAATAAAACTTAAATCATTATGTTTTACTTAAGCAGTGTGAATGCCCTGTCCCTGTTCCTGCAGCACCAGTCCGGCAGCACACAGAAGAAATGGCGTATGGCCAGAGATGGGGCGGTGGAGATGATGAGGATCAGTGCACCCAGAGTGGGGATCATCTAATTTATCCTCCCCATCCTTTTTTCACATGCCCACTGTTCTACAGCCTGGTATCATCAGGAGAGCAATGGTCCAAGGAGAAGCGAGGAGAGGTGGACTGAGGGATCTTGGAGCACAAAGTGTGAGGGGTTTGTGGAACAGCCTTCTGGATCCACAGGAGGGGGAAGAAAAAGAAGAATAATCACAGTGAAACACAGCAGTCCCTGCAGCTTCCCTGGGAGCAAGGGAGTTCATCTCAGACCAAGGAGAGGCCCTTAATCCCTGTGAAGGGCAAGATCAATCCTCCTTAGAGACAGTTTCCTGCTGCCACAGAGCTCTTCAAGCATGAAAGGATGGGGGAACGGGAGAAAAACTCTTCATACTGCTCTGCAAAACACCTCCTCAGGGCATGGGCAGAGCTACCCAACAGCACCCAAAGGGCCATGGCACGAAAGCCTCAGGTTAACACTTTTGTTTTCCTTAATTTCTTACTGCTAGGGACAAGCAGGTAAGGGTGATACCATGTCTGGGCACCCAGCAAAGTCTGGAAAGGAATTAACAGAAGTCTCAGGTAGAAACACTTTCAGAATACTTTTGTGTTTGGGGAAGAGAAACCCTTTTCATGAAAAACACTCACACCCCCAAATACACCTCCTTGGTTATCTCAACACCAGGAAAGTGGAAGGATCCTTCGCTTGGATCCCAGCACTGAGGACCAGGGCAGGTTACTGAGAGTTCCTCACCACAGCACACTCGGCTCACCGAGAGCTGCGTGGCACTGTCACAAGCCACAGGCACCTGTCACCTGAGGTACACACAGCCACACAAACACACCCCAGGAAAACAAACCTCCCCAGCCAGTCCACAATGGCTGCTAAGAGAAGCCATGACCCAAAAATACAGCTGTTGTTATGTCCAAGTCACAGTTCGCTACCCACCCCCCTCAAAAAAGTGAACAGGATTTAGCTCCTGATCAACCACAGGTTTCCTGAGTGAGCATGAATGAGTCCCAGATCTCCACAGGCTTTGGCTCCTGGGCTGCAAGATGGAGATAAGGGTCAATCTGTTCCCCCTCATGCTGTGGAAAGGCCAGAGGATCCCGAGGAGCTGTTGGAGGCTGAGATAACTGCCTGGCTCTCCCCACGGCCTCAGGAAGCACCCGCTGAATGGGGCAGGAAGCAGGTGGAGACAAGGAGGTGCATTAAGTTATTTATTTATGAAAGCAACTGGAAAATGTGCTGAGGAGAGGGAAAAAAATAGTCTTTTGTGTTAAAAAATAACCTCTGCCTTAAAAAAAAAGTATTTAAAGGCCTCTTATTTTAGAAGTTTCCCTCCATATTTACCTGAGATAAATGGAGGCAGCACAGTGGCAGCATTTCCTTAAGACTTGAGAAATAGATGGCAGGACTCTAGAGACAGGTTTCACTCATATATCATTCCCTTCCCCTCCCAGTCTCTGGGGGACACGTGTTGCTGTGACATCTTTTACTAAGATTTACAGAGCAGTCATCCTGTCAGGGATGTGAAGGCAGCCTTGCTGCCACAAAGCTGCTGTCAAACCTGCCCCATGTTCAGGAGGCAGCAGTGAACCTTGTTTTCAAGCCACAGTTTCTATATGCAGAGGCAGCAAAGACAAAGAGCCCAGTCTGCCCCACTTCTTCTGCAAGGGGACTATTTGCTGTCTACTGACACCACCAGTTTTTTAAACTGGTATTTATTTTGCTGCCCTGGCAGTGCTTATTTCTTCAAGATGCAGGAAAGCGATTAGAGCTGGGCATCCTTTTCCTGGCTCTGCTCCTGGTTCCCTCTGGGTTACCTCTGGGGATGGTGCAGGGGAAGCCTGCCCTCAGCAGCAGTGCTGGGGCTGCCTTTGCTCTCCCTCCCTGCCTCAGTTTATCGCACTCTTGCCATCTCCCATCTGTATTTTTAAAAACAGCATGAGTCAGGCATGAGTCAAAGTCTTAAAATGTGAGGAACCGGCTTTAAATTCAGGCTGCATTTTAAGGAGGAAGGTGCCAAATTTTTGTGTTTGTGAAATCTCCAGCAATGACCTCTTGGTGCTTCTTTTAAAAGTCTGAGATTGATAGTAACTATATAATATTTACAAGCATGAATCATCTCAGTTTGCACAATATGGTTTCCCTTTTGCTGACAACTCTCAAACTAACTTGACTGTATCAGGACAACCTTTCCCAGGCAAAAAGAATAATGCATTGTCTCCCGTGAACAATAAAGCCAGCAGAATATTAGGCCAGAAAGGGATCTCAGGCCTCAGGGCTTCAGTGGGTGCCTCCAGTGACTGTCCAGACCAAAGCTCAGGGGCTCAGCCAAGGAGAGGGGATGCCTCAGCAGCCCCCAGTGCCCCACCCATCCTCCTGGGCAGCCACCGTGCCCATGTGCTGCTCCCAACTTCCAGAGACTGATCACAAGCAAATGCCTGCGAGATGGAGACCCAGAGAAAGTTCAGTATTAAAAGAAAACCACTATCAGTTTCTAACGCAATTAACAGCCCCCTGCCAAGAGAGCCAGTAAGAGCACTTCATCAGACCATTATAACCCTGGAGGGTATAGAGAGGCTGCCACGGTAACTCCTTTAATTGCCCGTAATGTTTCATTAAACACAATTACATTTAAACCTAAACTGTGCCATTTGTTGTGGTTTTAATTAGACAAAGGGCAAGATAAAAGGATTGGATTAACCCTCCTCTTCCCTCCCTCCCCTCTACCAGGGACTGGCCACAGTCAAACTGGATTGAAATAGGGAGAAGAGCAAAAAGGATGGAAGCACAAAGCACATCCACAGACACGGGCACGTGGTGGAGAACAGCTGGACCTGAACTCATCAGAACCTGATGGGGAAGGCAAAGCAGTGGCTGTGCCTCTCCGCAGACCTTGCAGTCCCCCATCCTTGGGCTGCCACCCACCTGTCTGCAGGGTGTGAGCCACTCCTGAGCCCCGAGATCCCTCCTGGCCCTGCCAGGTCCGTGCTGAAGGTATCAGTCAGTGGTCATTTGCTTCAGTTGGGGCAGCACAGGCTGGATGTGGGGCTCCCCAGTACAGCCACACCTGAGAAGGAGTCCCAGCATGGGTGGGAGCTCTGGATGGACACTGGCCTGAAGGAAAGGCATCCTCTACTTCCATAATCCCATTGCTGACAGCAAACAGCGCTCCCTGAGCTTGTGTAGATCACACTCACCCATTTTATCCATTTGAAGTCACCTCAGCGATGTCCCTCGAACACACCCTGGTTACACCCCTTGCACCATTGATTAAAGTCTCTCCAAGTCACCAGCTCGTTTCCATGATGTGCTCCAGCAGCCTGTGCAAGGAGACCTGGCAGCACCCTCTGCTCTGAGCCTTTCTTCCAAGTCCAGCACTCCTTGCTTTAGTTCCAGACCTCTTTTTTTAAATCCAGTTCTGCAGTTTCTTTGGCACAGTGAGTGATTCCCGTGGCCACAAGGTCACACTGTTCCTGATGCCTTTCCTCTGTTAGGAAGATGCATCAGCCCAACTCTTCTGAAGAGAGGCTACTGTGCTGGATGTGCTCTCAGTCCCATATGCCTTTAAAGCCATTCTTGAAACACACACCGAAAAAAAGCTTGCAAACACTTATTTCAGCCTAATAAAAAGAAAAACCATACAGAATTTATGCAGTACTTCTTTAAGTATTGCTTACAAAATAGGTCTAAGGCTTAAATGCTGAGACTGTGCAGCCCTATTTGATGCTGCAAACAGCTTTGGCAAAACAGGCTGTCTCCTCCATCTTTTCTGAGCCTTTCAGTGACTTACAGGAAAAAGAAAAGCAGATTTAGCTGCAGTGCCACACACCCAAATCAGAATAAACTGCTGAAATGCTGCTCTTTTCAGAGATTTATGATACAATTAACATTTTTGTTGGTTTCTAATGACTTCTTTCTTCCTTTCTGAAGCTGACAAGAGAGTAGGAATAGCCACGGGGTATAATCAGACTGTCTGCAAGGTGGAAGGGAAATGAAGCAGAGCAGAAAGGGACTCTCTGAAGCAGCCGGGTATCATTATTATCTCTTTGTGGGAGCATTAACACCATTGGAGGGCACTCGGGCACCACTGGAACAAGAGCAGCGTAAGAACTTGAATAGAACCGAGGAGAAGATGAAAAGAGTGAAACAGACACTCAGTGACAGGTCTGAATAGTCTCCTTTGTGCCACAAGACTTGCTGAGATTTTGCTATCGCTTGACAAGTGCCAAAACTCCGCAGGTCTGATCCGAAGACTACATGTGTCAACAGGAAGCCTCCCATTAACTTCAGGGAAACTTAGCCCCAGCCAAGGTGTAATAGATCATGTACCACCATTACAGGGAAATAAGTGAAATCCATCTTAGAATCCTCACTACTAATTTTCAGCGATTTTTCACAATATATCTCATCATCACAGTGTCTCCTCACACAATAAATCAATGCTTCTGCAGAGCGGTGAGAAAAATGAGGGGATGGGGCGGGTGGGAAAGGTGGCAGGGGAAACGTGTGCCATTGCTGAGCAGGGAGTAACTGCAGCAAGAACAAGCCTCCCTTTGGCCCATTAACACAGCTGACTAATTGCTGCCAAGGTGCACGGTGGCCTCACCAGTTGTAGAGACAAAGCTTTAACACCTCTGCTTGAGAGGGAACTGAGGCACGGACTGGGAGATTGCTCTGCCGAGGTAACGAGAAGGGAACAGCCCTTGTGAGATTGCCGTGGCCGTGGCTTGTGCTGTACTTGGAAAAAATTGCCAGAGCAGGGGCCTCCTCCATCAGTGAAGGCTGCCTGTCTCCAGTAAAGCTCCAGGTGCTGCTGGAAGAGCACATGCACATCCCTGCTCCTGCCTCCAGGATTAAGGGGTGACCCTTAGGTTTGAGCTTTGGGGAGCCAGAGGGAGTGAGGGGTAGAGGGGTACGAGGGAATGGGGAGAACAGCTGTTAAGCTGTTAGAGATAATAAATTGAATAGCTCTGAAATTGGACCCACAAGGATAAAAGTGATTTTAGTGCCTATAAGACCGACTATAAACTCAATCTGTCAGACAGCAGCAGCTGTTAAAGATAATGGTCCTGGTAAATTTAACTTCCAAACTGCCACAAAGGGACTAGTGTGATGTTAAGTTTCTCCCTTCTTTGAAAGGGGGTGGGGAAGAAAAAAAAAAGCATCAAAAAACCCACAAGATCTTAAACATGCATCTCCCGTCAGCTAATCAAAAAACCTGCTTTGAAGAGCCAGGATGGGCAGTACCCCCATGGGGGAGAGAGATCTCCCAGAGGCTTTTAAGCAGATGAATACCTCTGGGCTGCTTTGATAGGATTCTACAAATAATACCAAATATTTGCTAATCAGCCAAGGTCAGCGGGGAAAGAAGTGACTCTCTGCTCCAAAGCCAGGCATCTCCTAATTATTTAAGTCCACGCTGTGACTTTATCATAAGCTCTAGGCAAAGAGGAGCATCTAGCTGGACTGCTCCTGAGCAGATGGTGACTCGGAAGTGTTCCCTTTCCCTCAGCCCTCCCTTGTCCTGGAAGGGCACAGGGACTGATGATCCTTGCCCCTGGAGCTGCCCAGCACAGAGCGTGACAGGGCAGCGAGGGAGCAGCCCCAGCACAGCACAGACAGGCAGCCCTCGCTCCAGCTACTCCCTGCCACGGATGCACTCGTCTGCTTACAGCAAAATGGTCCAAAATGTACCAAGTGTCCCACCAAAAACCCAGGGAATTTTACCACTGAGCCCAGCAGCATCAGGGTGTGGCCGCAGAGGTCGGACAGAAAGCTCTAGAGTGGCAGTGTGTTTCTTCAAAACCCACTTTCCCTGCCAAGCAGGTGATACAGCGTGGCTGAGGACACATTTTACACCGACCACTGTTCCAAAAAAGCCCTTTGCAGCAAGTGGTTTTCACATGACAGTCAGAACTACTTAGGCAGTTTTGGAAAGGCAGCAAGATTTGGCCACAGGAACTGAACACAGTCCAGTTAACTTCACCTAACAAAGCAACTGCTGCAACCACAGAACCAGGATCAATTTCTTACAGAACAAAGCAAACAAGATCCGAACGGCCCTGGTGAGAAGCAAGGAGGAGGGCTGGTCTCTGCTTGGCTCCACACCTCCAGCATGGTGCGCAGCATGTCCACTTCTCCAGCCCTTCCCAGGGCACGCCACAGGGACATGAACCTTTCCTTAGCACATACTCTCAATATCCTGCTTGCTCCGGGATCAGAGGAGGGTTTCATCTCGAGAGGATTTCTACGCAGCTCATTTTTCAACTGCCTGAGTGGTAATCTTGGCCTCTTGCCACTCTGAGAGAAGTGGTTCCTTTGGAAATGTTTTTATCCCAATGGGGACGAGATTTCTCATGTGCTTAGCATAACATCTGTGCCTTGGTGGATTTGGATTTCACTGGAGTGAAGGATATGGTGTCAAACACAGCAATGCTTCCAATCAAGGTCTTGGGAGAGGACCATGCAACTGCTTTGAAGCGATATCCTAGAGTTACTTCCCAAGCCTGGGATATTTTTCAAGGAGTTGGAGGAATCACTCCTTTTGGATGCACTTCAGCAGTACTCATCATTTCTAACCAGTAGTTAAAGAGTGTTGAAGGTCTCAAGTCAGAAGCAGAGCAATGTAAAATAGCTTTAAGCTACTTTGAGTTAAAAACTCCTGACTTTATTCAACACTATGGTTATTTATCACTGTTGCTGTCACCTCAGGACACAAGAAGAGTCCAGTCAAACTTAAATACATAGAACACCTAGGGGGACATTTACAGATATGCTAATAATAGAAGAGAGCAACCCCAAACCCCAGTGATTTACACATTTCATTGTCACTGGAATGCCCCAATTCAAGAGCAGCTCCTCCAGCCTTTTCTTTATCAGTGGTATGTAAGGACAGTATGGAAAGGATGGAGGGTTAATCCCTGTGAAATGATTTATCACTGCAACCATGCACAATACAGCTTCTGTCACAGTCGTCCGTCACTTCCCAGCCACAAACCAGGGAACATTATTGCAGGAACATCCAAGTTTGGAACGGGAGTTCCCCAAAGCGATTCCCCAGATATGAGCAGCCCCATGCACAGGGCACACACTGGTTATCTCCCTCCCATCACATTTCTTTGTGCTTTCAGAGGGGAAAAAAAGAAAAAAAGGCGAGGGAGGGGAGGGGTGGAAAAAAAAAAATAGCCTCTCCAGGCCTCCGGGTTAAACTGTGACCTACTTCAATCCACACTGCTGCCCATTATTACCAATCCAATTATTCCAGACAGGTTAACTCAGCTTTAATTTATGTCAATCCAATTACTTTTTTTATTATTTATTAAATAAAAAGATCACTTCATGCTTCAAATGATTTGTGAATACTGGGTCAGCATCCCAGGGAAAGGACTTGGGAATGCTCAAGGTCAAGGCTGGCCTCATGCAGGAAATCCCTCCCAGAATTTGTGGGGAGAGCTTAACTCACCTCATCTCTCTTTTTGTATTTTAATTGGATCTCTCACACAAAAGCCTGTGGCTTCCAGGACTCTGCTCAGTGAGCAGGAATGGTATTCCAATTGCAAATATGTTTCAGCTGAAGTAAGAGGCACTTAAATTAACTAGATCTCCGTGTCTGCTGCAGTATAATGGGACAGTCTAGCACACAGCTTTCCCCTTCAGGGGAAAAATGAATCCAGGACGGACATTTTTCTTTTAAGACACAAAGGGGAGTCAAGTATCCAATTCCTGCAAATGTCCACTTCAACCCCTTTTGGTGACCTTCTCCAGAAGGCAACAGCAGAGCTGTTTTAAACAACCCCATCCCGACTTTCACTCCTGCCTCCAGTCACTGCCAGGGTTCTGGCAGACTTCCTGAGAATCAAGTGCCTTGTATCAGGGTGCTGTTAAAACATGCTCAGCAGCTCCTCCTCAGCCAGGCACAGCACCTCAGCCTCCTCTTTGCCTCCAGAGCCAGGACTGAGGCACCACGAGATGCTGTGGCTGCTTTCTGACACCTCTGGAACTCAGCCCACCTTCCCCCAGAAGAGGGCTCCAGATGACTCAGTTCAACTTCTGCCACTAACCCGCCCTCTGACCTCAGCAAACTCCCTTTGGCTTGGGTGCCCCGGTTTCCTGTCCCACTGAGACACCCATCCACACACAGCTTGGGCTGGTCACTACAGCCCCTGCCAGGAGCAAGAGAATTTGAGACCCAGCAGCCTTCTGACTGAATGTCTCCCTGACTCCCAGACAGGCCATGAGCAGAGCTGGTGAAGTTTTTAACACATATTCCTCTGTTGTTTTTTTTTTTTAAAAATTTGTTTCTAATTAGGACCAAAAGAGTTTTGCTCTTTTTTTTTTTTCCAATCCTGTCCAGCTAAACTTTTCAGCTGAACTCAGCTGCCATGAGTCAGTTCTGCAATAACATGGATGCCAGACCATTTCCAAGGCTTTGAGTTAAAACCTTGAGAGGTACCTCGAAGATAAGATAAGATAAGAGTTGCTGCAGTCGGTGAGACCCAGTTTCCTAAGCCAAGTCCCAGCAGCCAGGAAGACACACTCTACAGGAGGTGGTGCTTCCAAGAGAGCCTTGGAGCAGAGCCTTGGGGGATGAGGCTGCAGAGGCATGCTGAGTCACAGGGAAGAGGATGTAAAGCCTAACTGCATCCAGATGGGGAAATAAAGGGAAGAGAGATTTCAAGGATAAGCACTAAAATCACTTCCAAAAAAGTATCTTCCTTTTGGAAGAAGAAAAGGGGAAAAGCATCTCAAATCAAGAATGTGATTTTAACAGCCTCCTCAAATGCTTCCTTCAGCTCCTTAGATGAACAAAACAAGCACTACCTACATCTCAGCCTTAACCAGACAGTTGGCCAACAGGGTTATCCAAAACCATCTCAGTCATGGACAGCTCAGCAAATCCTCTGCCTGAAACAATGTCCAGACATCCAAACACTGAGTCACTTCAGCATCCCAGCCAACGTGTCCTTGAGGGAGAAAAGCCAGACACTCAGCTGGGACACCCTGCAATGCCAGACGCCCTCCTGGGGCAGAGCCCCTTCGGAGCAATGCCAGCCAGAGTGAGGAGCTGTGATAAGAGCTGGGATGTTGTATCACCCTTCCTCAGCCTCTCCTGCCTTTTCATTCTCACACTGCCCAGCACCTCCAGCAGCCTGGGCAGCAACCCTTTCCCATCCCTCCCACATTGCTTTGGGAATAGGGCATGTCTGGTTTTATCTAACATCCTGAGAATAATTATCTGTGTGCACACATTACTTGTGGCTGACTAGGTTTTGCCATCCTACCCCAGTTTCAGATGAGGGCACCAGAACAGGTCAGTAGGCTACTAACAGGGTACTCAGTTCCCAAAGGCACCACATTAAGTGGTGAAGGACTTTGGAACTTATTTAGTACAAAGTTAAATGCTGGGTAAGGAAAACATTAACATGCACAAGCCTATGACATTATTCCTTTCCTTACCCTCAGGCTGTGCCATTAGGAAAGCACATGAGAAACTGGAATTTTGCTGTATGGCTTCAATAGATGTCCACATGCTTCTCAAGGACTTTTTGGTTCCAGCTTTGTGGAATGCACAGCCCAAAGTCATTATATTCTGAAGGAGTTGTTGAGTTGTCTGAAAGCAGACAAATGGAAACAGAACCCTAACCAAAAATACTAACTTTTGCAAGAGGGATTTTTGAAATTCAGGAAATGCATTACAAAAGCCAGAGAACTTAAAACTCACATTTTGCATACCACCAAAGCAATGTGGATGGGCTTCCTTGGAGAGAAGAAAAAAAACCCAAACAAACACAAAAAAAACCCCAACTAAAAAAAAAAAGTACATGTCCACCAAGTGGCTTTGAAATTTCCATCCCAAACACCAAGATGGCCCCTTGGGCTGGGACAGCGTTGTTTCAATTAGTGCTGCTCTGCCCAGCCTAATTGCAAGAGTTTGGAACAGCCAACGTTCCCAAAGGGCCATGAGCTCTTCCCCCTATTGTTTTAGGCTCTGCATTGAGAGAGCAAGTGGAGGAATACCAGAGACAAACAGGAGGGAAGCAGCTGTATTCACTTTCCCTAAGGCGATTTCTGCCAAGTCTTAAAATAATATTGAGATCCTTCACCCTCCTCCCTGTACATTTTCTACCACAGATGCCAGGTTTGTCCCAAGTTGTTTGTGACCTCGCACCCCACCTCCTGAATGGAAGCCCCACTTTTAAAGGCAAAATCTAATGTGGGCAGGTGAAAGAAAAAGCCTCACAGCTCCTGCTGCGAGACAGCTGCCTTTGGGAGAGTCCAGGGGAGAGTTTTCTCTCTGCAAACAAGGGCTGGAAACACTTCCAGTTCCAGCCTGAGTAAGCACTGAGGGGAACCAGTCCCTCAGGACCCCCTCTCTGCCCTTCATTTTGAAACAAGTCCCTCAGCAGGCTCCAGCTCAGCATGTGCTGTCAGTTCACTCATGACATGTGCTAGTGTTGCTTTTCTGCCAACCTTCTTCAAAAGCAAAAAGGAGGAGACGAAAAAAGAAAAAAGTACAGCAAAAAAATGATGCCACTCTCAAGAAATGGCACTTTAGGCAGTCCCCACTACATCAGTAATGACAGTCAATAGTGCCTCCAAGGACTTGCTTTCTTCAAGTCAATACTACATTCTGACAGCCAGTTTCTTCCTGGGATCCATGAGCCTCTCTTCCAGATTCAATCTTGCTCAGATAATCATTCCTCCGAGGCTTTTATCAGGCTTACAGATAGTGCAGAGATACAAGAGCCAAACTGTGAAGAAATCTTTCTGCTGCTCTCCAGAAATGCACTTCTTCACTAAGTGCCTTTTCTTACCTGTCAGGGTCACACACAGCAGTAAGCAAGTCAAGGGTCATGAGAAATACAGCAGAGATGCTTAAACAAATACCTCATCCTGGATTCCACACAGCTTAGGCTTCAGGTGATCCTCTCCTACAGCTTCCCCTCTAAGGGGATTTGCCACTGCACTGGCTTGCAAACACATGCACAAGAGGAAAGCAAGACAGAGAACAGGACCTTCCAAGAAGATACCATGCCTTAAAGTCTACAAAGCTCATTTCACTGTCTTGGCTGCCTGAGCTAGAGCCAAGATCATACCCACCAACATCTGCCACCGGTTTTGGTGTCCCAGCAAGGAAGGTCCCATCTTGTTAAAGAGCTGTTCACCTCCATCATTAAAATCATCTTTAGCGGACAGTCCTTTTCCTCAGGCACCAGGGATGAAATACACGGTCATCTTTAAAGAGGGCTTGGAGAAGAGAAATCATGTACTAATATAATTAAGTTCAGTGCAACAAGCCCCTAGCCTTCACCTGCAAAGACACAAGTGTAATTGCAATATTAAACAGACACATGAAAGGCCTCCAGGGCATAACAGGTTTGCAGAGATCAACAGCAAGTTCTCTGCCTTGGCAAGCGCAGCCTTAGCAGTTTCCACGCCAAAAGGGAGGTGCTCTGTGATCATCTCCACCGATGTCCCTATTTTACTCACAGCCTTGTGGTTCAGGAAAGCCATCTCTGCTATAAACCCTGGACAGAGCCTTATTTTTAAGGTACATTCAGTAGGGACCTGCTCGTGCTTCTGCAGAAGCCTGATTTTAATGCACCTGCCTGTTCTGTGCTGGCAGGAGGAGCAGAGGGGTTCCGTGCCAGATCGTGAGCAGCACAGGGAAAGAGAGCCACAGTAAATCAACCTCCTGCTCCCAGCTTGGGAAGACCACAGCAGGAAAGTCATGTGGCAGTGGTGTCCTTGAGGTGCTACTCCTTTCCTATATGCCAAAAGCCTTTTATGACATGAAAGCTGTCTATCAAAAACATCTCACCAGCTAAACTGGGCTCTGCCTTATTCATCACCAGCCTCTGCTCTCCTCCCTGCATATCATACGTGGAGCAAAGAAGTGAGCACCAAGCCCCACAGCTGATGTTGTTCAGTGAGTGGATGAGAGCAAGCCTGGGAAAGCAGGAATGAGATTTTTTTTCCAGAACCCTACACCTTACACCTACCTCTGCAGCACCAGTAACAAACCATTACACACCCACAGGCAAGACTTTGCAGTGTCACAGAAAGTTCACCACCTCAGTGTGAGAATGTTGGTGACTGATGGGGTCCAGGGAGGGAAGGATTACTGCTGTTTGTACAGCTTTATGGAGAAAGCTGTAAGAGTGTTCTGTAGATGAAATCAGTACATATTTGCACATTAATGTAATTTAACCTGAACTCATTCTTTTTTTTTAAACCTCTGGAGTGGCAGGGAAGACCCACGAGCAAACAGGCAAAGAACATCTTTATTAGGGAAAGGCTAAGGTGACAGTCTGTAACGTGTCAAGCAGCTAAGGCTAGCAGGAGGCTGAAGATCCATGGAAGAACAAAGATTGCAGCAAAGAAATATCTCAAAAGTGTTCTCCAGTACCCACACAGAACAGAGACTTTAACCTGGCAAACGCAGTTAAAGCAGTGTAATCCCACACACTCAGGAGCAGCTTGTTTGCATGGCTGTTCTCTTAGAAGGAGCTGCTTTACCAAAAACAGATGTTCACACAAAATCCCCAGAGCCTTCTGAAAATCCCCTGCAGTTAGGAGCTGTCACGATCAGTATTTTGTACAAAATAATGCCAAGGACTGCTCAGTTCCCCACAGGGCAAGGTAGCTCTTCAGAGATTTTGTTACCTCAGCCCTCCTCTCCTCATCCTGCTGATCCAGGACAAACTCACCTTGGTGGCCCACAGCAGTGAGGACAGGCTGACTGTGCTGCTTGGCTCTGTCCCAGCCCAGCCTGTCCTTCCACAGATGGTGCAGGAGCACCAGAAGTCACCTCGGGTGCTGCAGCTAATTCAGCAAATACGAGCACAGACTGGCTTAGCTTGCCACACACCCAGCCTGAGTCAGATATTGTTTGTGGCCCTGTGACCTCTCTCTCACAACCCCTCTGTGCAGATGGCCCTTCCAGTGCCATGCACTTCAGCAGACCCACACCTCCAGAGCAGCCACGGCCACCGAGCAGCACAGACACACCCCGAGCTGGGACACCAGCAGCAGCAAGAAGGGCTGGCTCTAAGGGCTATCCATGCAGCTCAGGCGGGTGTTCCCAGTCACGCTGAGCTTCTTGCTGTCACCACTGGGCAGATCCCAACATCTGGCACGGGTTCCCACCCTGCTGTATTCACAGCCCTGCCAACATGACTCCAAGCCTAAAGCTGCCAGCTTTGTCCAGCTGGAGTTAAAGGTCTCTAACCATACCAATTATCACAGCATTCCTAGGAAAGGACTGACTCAGAACAGACCAAGGAGTAGATAGAGCTGAGTCGGATGGGATAAACTCTTAGCATAACCCACTTAGAAGAAAGCTACCTCCTCAGTGTGAAGAGAAAGGGAAGGAAAAAAAATAGTATCCTGAGAAGTGATTAAGGACATGGCTAAGTAAAATGTCCTTAATGAGTTGTAGGATTTCCCATCACAGCTTCGGGGTGAAGCTGCAGAGACAGGATGCAGAGCTCTCTCCCCCCGACAGTCCCTTCGTTCTGTGCTGCAGCCTGCCACCAGGGAAAGCATTCCAGCACTCCTCCAGCCTCACCAGCCACAGGACTGCTGCTACCCAGCCCTCTGACCACAGCTCCTCCAGTCAGGGAATCCAGAAGCTGTCTGGATGACAAGCAGGACGTTTTGCCTGGGCCCCCTCGGACTCAGATGCGCAGCATATCCCAAATGCCTGTGATCCTGCGCCACTGCCCTCGTCCCAGCAACAGTTCCCAGTGGCTGAAGCACAGGCCAGTGCCCAGCTGAGCCACCAAATCAAGGGAAGCACGCTGCTTCCTGCCAGGTTGACTGCACTAAAATTACACAAGGAGCTTCAGTGCCTCTGGTAAATACTGCACAGGCTTGTGTAGCCTGTGGCTCTTTACACACACGCTCTGGAACTCAGGGTGATCCGCCCAGTGGGTGTCAGGTTGTGGTACACAGATCTCTTCTGAGCAAACCAAAGGGAAGCAAACTGATGGGCAGGCTGAGATTCATCACAGGCCTACATCACTGACCTGCACCAACCCATTAGCTCATTTATGAAGGAGTTTCACTTTATCACAGGTCACTGAAAACAATTTCGTCTAGACAGGTGATCTGTTTATTTTAGGCAAAAGATCCACTTAGTAAACTATGACCTGAACATCAATTCCTCACTATCTACAGTGCCAAAGACATAGCTGAGATTGAAACAAATTTCTAATAATTTTTTTCAAGTAAAGAGACTTCCATTGAACAGTATTGGAGGTGCACTTGCTCATGGGGAAAGAAAAAATTATTTACCATTTGCTCTCTGTCACAGCAGAGCTGAACTGTAAGAGCCCAGCATGCCCCTCCCTGGGCAGGACAGCAAGAACTGCAGCCACTTGTCACTTGCTCCCTACAAGTCCAGAGTGGCACAGGCAGATGATCTTTCTGAGGCATGTAATATAACACACACAAAAAAGCAAAAAGCCACGCCGTGATTCGCCAAGCACAACTGTCTTGCCTTGCCCAGGATTGCTCTGCTCAGCCACCTTTCCTGCAGAACGCACAGTAAAACAGCTGCAACGAGCAGCTCGATGCCTTCAGAGGGATCATAATCTTGACAGTAAAAATATGAACCCAGCACAGCTATTTGTGCTCATTTACAAACAAGACACTGCACTAGCTTATGCTCATTTGCACGTGAAAATTGCTGGAGTATTTACTGTACACTGGGGTGATCAGAACAGCTTTGGAGCTGCTGTCCTGTGACCATCATAGCGTACAATTAAATACATTTCATTACTCATTTCAGGAAAGGCATGCACAGTTACAAGGGAGAGGCTGAAGCGGATGACAGGAGCGTTACATAAACGTTATTGATTCCGTTTCTCCAAACGCTCACAATAAACACACCAACTGGTTTTGCTGAACAATATAATGCATCATTCAGCTTTCCAGCAGAACATATCAGACATCAGCTATGCACAGTGTGCTCACTGGATGCTGCCATTAAGGACTGAGGAAGGGTGAAGTGGTGATCAGATAAAGGGTGCGCATTCACTCCTCCAGCAGCAACGCAGCAGCAGCAGCAGCTAAATTTCCCACAGGCAGCAGAAATATAGTGGTACTTCTCAGGCAGAACTTACATTCTAAAATATATCTTAAATCAGCCCCTTTCTTGGTGACATCTGTAGTGACACAGGAGTCCCGTTCATCAACACAACAAAAAAATCTCCACCCCAGTGCTATAACAAGTAGTCACAACAAAGGAGGAGGGAGAAGATATCTTGTTCTTCCTCCTTGGGAAGAAAAGATCTAAGTGCTTAATGTGGTCTCACACACACACGCGAAAAAAAAAAAATCACTGCACTTTTGTGTTAGAGGCAGGAAAAACAATGCTGAGGAGAAAATATCACCAAAAAGCGCAACAGATACTTATGGGCAGATCATCTGCAAGAGAGGGCGTTCCAAAAAACAAACCAACCCATGTGGCCAAGCACAAGGATAATGTTGTCCTTGTTTCACCCACACCTTCTTTCCCAATATGTCTCTTTCTTCATCAGCTAGAGATCTGGTAAAAAATTTACATTAAAAAAAAAAAAAAGTAAAATTATGTAACTCACAATTCTCCCATATGCTCAGTGCCTGTTAGCTCACAAACCATGGAACTGTGTTAACTGCCATGGCAAGGGGTGGATGGACACACAAAAAAGTAACAAAGACCAGTTCTGGTATGTAGAGCCTTTGGGTGACGAAGAAATCTGTCGCTACATGTTTTTAACACATAATGGTTTATTTTTCCTTACTGAACAGAGGGAGAAGAACAGGGTGCTGAAGATGTGAAATACTAACCACTTTGATCTTTCAAGGGTGTGGGAACAGAATTTGTGCTTTGATACATCTGGTTCCATAAATCTCAAGACACAAGGACAGAAAAATCAATGGGTAAGAGAGATGGATCACTCACTGGGACGGAGAGAAACGAGTCAGCTTGTATCCCATCGGCCAATGAGGCCTAAGCAATCTGTCAAAGTGCATTTCTCAGGGGCAATAATCCCCTTAACCAAGGGGGAGAAGCCACAAGTACCAAGGAGGTGAAAACTTGCCGAGGGAAGGTAAGAATTCTCAAAACATTTTGGGTAATTTTTTGTATTTCAACTCTGAAGCATTGTTCTTAACTCTTTCACTTCATTCAGGAAGGACAGGACAGCACAGACAGATTGCAGCTTCACTGCTTTATCCCACTTCCAATGGGCCCCTCGTGGTTAACCAAAAAAACACCCTACATGTCATTTGTTGTAAAACTCAGAACCAGAACATGGAAAGAGACTGAACCCTTGCCCTGCTAGGAAGAAGGAAGATGGCATGGAAAATGCAGCCAGCTGCCTGCAGCACCCAGCTCTGTGGCAGGGACTGGATGGCATGTCCCCCAGTGCTGCCATCATCTACACACCCCAGCTGGTACCTGCCCCCAGAGAAGGAGACCAGCAAATGCCTTGGCAAGTCACACTCAAACCATTTGCAGTCTCCTTCAGAAGCTCAAGTTTCCCCTCTAGTAACTCAGCTGCTCCACCCTCCTGTATTTTTAGCATGCTTAGGTAAGACTTTTCTGGTATTTCCTCATATCAGAATTTCACCTGTTGCATCTTGCAATCAGCCTGGGTGGGGCTTTTTTCTCTCTCATTTTCCTTCAAGAGCGTTTTGTGGGCAAGCACCTACTCAGGTGTTGGATTAGGGCCACGTGGAGGAAGGGGAAGCAGGTGGTAAAGAACTGGAGATGCTTTTCCTTCTGTTTTTCTGTGCTGGCAACAGTTACTGAAATGCCACACCAAAGCCACCCTCTCCGAAAGACTTGCGCGGGTACAAACGCAGAGGCCCATCTGCTTAGCAACACATGGTGCCAGCAAACAGCTCCCAAGCCTCGGGCTGAGGCTCGCAGATATGGCAAAGGCACGCTGGGCTCCCAGCTCCGCAGACAGGCATCCAGATAGGGGCAGGGCAAGAGTGGCCTTCCCACAGCAGGCAAGTGCCACCAGCAGGGCGCACCTCTTTCCCTTTTGGCAGCTTCAGGATCTCCTGTCTTCTGAAATCCTATTCGGATGCACCCTTTTCCTCTGTTCCTTCAGTACGAGGATCCTCTGTGCAAGAGCACATTTCCTTGAGCACAGGAGCAACACCCCCAGTCAGACACCAGCTCCTCCCCCCTCTCCTCATCCAAAACATATCTTCAAATTTTCCCAAATGCATTTAGACACCTGACCTGCCCTCCAAAGCTTGTACACAATGAGTCTCTACAGCATGAGCTACACCTTACAAATGTCCTGTTCCAGGGGTGCTCCCTGATTTCCTGCTCTCCTTCCCATCTCCCAGCGAGCCCCTTCACTTTTCTTAGTGTCAGCCTGTCCCCAGGTGCTCAGCTCAGAGCAGCTTTACACCTCTTTCCTGGAGCTTCTCTGCTGTGCTGGGCAAGGAACAAGCCTCACTTGTGCTGTCCCACATCCGTGCCCTGCTGCCCTGACACAGCTCAGGCTGACAGCGCTGCAGAGAGAGTGGCTTTATGGGATGTGACTGCAGGGTTTCTGATGCATGTCACCCTTGATGCCAGCAGCTGCAGCAATTCCCTGCATTAGCAAAACACAATGAAAGCTGCCCCATGGGTCACCCCGCAGGTCAGGGTACGGGAGCTGCCTTGCATAATGCGAGTCAAAGCACTGCCAGGGAAACCTAGAGGAAGGTTAGCTTTGTCTGAGAGTAAAATCTTTGGTTAAAATGGATGAAATCCCACCCAAGCAAAAGCATCTGAACGCTCTGCTCAGAAATCCTCCCCAGGACAGGCATCCTGGGCGTAGCCCAAACACAGCATCCCACAGCCCTGGGCTTTGGACTGTGAAAATGCAGAACAGGTGGAGTGCTTGACCAAGAGAAATCCTGCTTTTTGACATCCAAGTGCAGGCAGGGATCAGTCCACAAATCAGCACAAACAGATGCAATTGAAGTTAATACAGCTATGGCTGTTCATGCCAGTCCAGATTGCTCTACATGGTGACAAAGTTCTGGCACTTGAAAAACTCCGTGGATCAAGTGGGACTTCAGAGAGGTTTATAATAGAGAAGAACACACTTGGTGGAAAGTTAACCAAAAAACCTGTGCCAAACATTAAAAACTGGCACAAAAAGCCAGAGAAAGTCAAGAATGGACAGAAAAAAGGAAAAAAACACAGTTAGAAATGCCTGAGTGATCATAAGGAAATGATGTTTTGTTATGTGATCTCAAGCCCTCTGCCATAGGTGTCATATAAATAATTATTAATTATGTTGTTGATTATCTGTGTGAGCAATAGAGCTAATGAGCTGGTTCTTACAGGATATAAATACAGCTTCTAAAGAGCAGGGCAGCCATTCTGCCAACGGCAAGCAATTAGAATTATTTCTTCTCTGCTGAGAGTTTGCTTTTTTTTTTTAACCTGAGGACAACCAATACACACTGTAGATATTTGCTATTAAAAAATCTACTCCCTTCACAGTCCCAGTAGACATAAACTGAATTTCCTTTAATGACTGGGCCCAATTAACTGGAACCTGGAGCTCCACTTTGAAAGCAGCAGGGTTCCTCTTTGGAGGCTTGGCCCCGATGGGCAGGAGACATCCAAAGGTTGAGGATTAAAGTTGCTTTGTTTCACTGAGCATGTACACCATATTGCAGGGTGGTTGGCATGGGAACACAGCTATGGAGCAGCCTGTAGTGCACAATAAACAGTCTCCATAAAATACAGAAGCAAATAACTGGAGAGATGAAGGGTAAACCCTTCACCTATCATTGGGAAAGCTCAGCAGATGGAGGAGGAAGGGGCAGCCCTTCCAATTCTTCACAGCCCTTCATCCACGCCTGCTTCCAGGATTTTTGTTTTAACATTAGTGCTTTGAGTGCACACGTGTACTCGACCCATTTCACCATCTGGTGTCCAAACCACAGGATCCAAAAGGAAATTTCACTTCAGCTGCTGTCAGCCTTGAATTGCCACATCTCTTAAGGTGCTGGTTAATCCCATGGCAGAATCTGAGAAGAGGGTTGGCCTGCAGGGGCCTGAACATCCATCAATAAAAGGAAAGGGGCAAGTTTCCTCTACAGAAAAATACTCTTTTTTTCTCAGAATCATAGATATAGGTTAAAAGAGGTTGGACCCTAAGTCTAACTGACAGAAAGTGCAGTAGCACATCAGGAATAAAACTTATAACCCTGCTGCTGCATAAGAGGGGAAGTGGGGGGACAGGAAGAGGAGGAGGATTGTGAACTGCCTTAGGAAACCTGAAATATCTCTGTTAACACTTTGCTTTGCTTCTTCTTTTACAACAACAGGATTACCAGATGAAACACTACAAGCATCTTCTGGAAGTTCCTTTTTTCTCTGATCTCATCCAGGACTGTTGTTCCAGCATGCTGACCTTCAATCTGTAAAAATTTCCTGATCCTGATCGACGCACTAGATAAAACTTTCAAAACACTGACCCTGGGGATTTGCTCAAGAGACAGGAACGCAAAGACTCAAACAGGAAAAGCTGGAATTTATGGGCCTGCTGGCAGTCTGGCTACAGTGTGGACATCAGTCTTCTGCAAGGGCTGAGAAAAGTCATTCTTTGTTATGAGCAAGACAGACCAGAACAGACAGCATCATCTGTAGACCCAAAATTATGAATTCTAAATACCATCCAGCCCCTCCACCAGCATTCCAACCTACCCTGAAGGCCTTCTGATATAGCTTTGTCCGTGGTTTTGAAGCGTGCAGTAAGAAATTAGTACATTTTCAGGCCTCTGAGGAACCATCTTTTTCTTAAAGAAGAAAGCCCATGGAGCACTGACACAGGAACTTTAAAAATGCAGCTTTAAAAGGAGCACCCTGGGCACTGACCTACACAAGCTGCTCCACTCAGCCACGCCATCCACTTCTTTATTAGACACGACCCAGAGTGCTTTACGTATTCCCCTGCATTTTAAAGGGGTCAGACAAGAGCTCCCAAACGGGCTTAGAGCTGCCAAGGAGCCCTTGCTTTTTCCTCCCTCTTTTGTTCTTCAGTAGCCATGTGCCAAGAGCAAGGCTCTGCATCCTGAGGTTATTACACATTTCTCTAATGGATCTCCATGCATAATAAATTAGCTCATTAATGAATTGATTTGAAGGAAGAGTTCACTGCAGGGGCCAGAAACCCAAAGACACACGCCTTTGACTGAACAAATAAGTCACTTCTGCAGAATCACATCGTGCATCCTGCTGGTGAAGGCCCCATTAAATCACCTGGCGCTGCTGCTGCCTGTTCTCCATCCTCACCATTATAAAAGATATATGGGAACTGCTTTTGCCTTCACAACTGCTTATTTGTGGAGGTCTGGTCTCATTCCTTACAGGCCTTTTCCATTTGGGACTGTCACACTTGTCGTTCATGTTAAGGGAGTTTGTGATTCTAGCACCAGCTTCTGCAGTGTTTGAATTATTTGGATTGCAGCTCATTCGGATTGCAGCGAGGGACTGCAGGTCCACCCTGAGGGCTGTTACCAGCCTGAAAAATCTCAAGGCTGTGGTGTTTGCTTGCTGTTGCTGCCCAAAATGAGGGAATCGAGTCTGCAAACAGCTGCCCTGAGCTGCTAACTGAATATTTCCAGATGATCCCGGGAACCTACCTCCGCGCTCCAGCACCAAGCCCTACCTTGTAAACAAACGCCCTTATATAGGTCTGTGTGGGCAAAGTTAATTATCTCCAAATAGCTTCCAGAAGCCTCAAATCAATTTATGAAAACAAAAATTAACTTTCCATATAAACATAATTACAGTGAGACAACAGTATCCAGCCTGGCGATACTGCTGTTTTTGGAAGCTGGGCAGAAAGCCAAATGAGTTCATTAGGCAGTGTAATTAATAATGGTTTTTTCCTGCTTTAGGAAGCCATTTATGGTCCTAAGAGGCAAAGGTACTGGGGAAAAAACCCACAGCTGACAAGTTTTAAAAGGTGCTTCTGGAACAACAATTTATTTTAGAGTCTCCATGAGAATATATATCATTTAATGAACAGAAAAAGAGCAGAAAAAAAATAACACTGCAGTGAGATCCATTCACTCTGCTCACAAAGATGCCTTGGAAGAATTTTCTTGAGAAGGAACCACCCAGTTTCTGCTCCAGGAATGAGCATCACCCACTTTCCAACCCAGGAGGCACAAAGACATCACCACATAACCGTCTTCCCCTGTTCAGTTCCCCATGTCCACTGTGCCATGGCCCTAGAACAGCACAGGATCCTGAAAATGTGAGAGGAGTCCACAAACAAACACCATTTCATGGCTCTGATCCCAGCAAAACACCGGGAAGTTTCTTTGGTTGCTAAGCCTATGTGATTATTACTTATCAGCTCGGAATTGCATCCTCTCAGGTGACAGAGACGTGCACTCTGCAGTCGCGGATCACTCTGTCTCTCAGAGTGGCAGCACACAATCTGAAGTGGAGCTTGTGCAGGTGTGAGAAGGCCACATCCATCACCCTCTGTCCCACCAGGCCACAAAGCCTGTGTTGATGCTACCAAAGTAGTGCCAGCCTGTGCTGATGGACACTGCACTGGATGGTCAAGGCACAAGAGCACAAGAGTTGAGCCACTTTTCACCGTGCACTCATTTCTGGGGAAGCAGAGGCTCAGAACTGTGCAAGTCACCAAACATCTACTTAACAGGACAAATTAGAAGCAGATAAAGACAGCATCCATCTCACCATCCATGTCTAAATATGTGTGTGGCTCCGAGACACACAAAAGGAATATTTGGGTGTGCATGCCCCAAAGCCAAGAAAGTTGACAAGCCCCGCCCTCCAACACCCCAACTCAGCTTCTTGCTCAGATGCTTCACCTCCCATAGCAGAGGGTCAATCCCCTGCCGTGGATTGCCTGGTGGAACACACAAACCCTGGCTCAGCGCCGCAGCACAGCAGCGTAATCTATTTATGAATGGCAGCGGAACTCCGAGATTGAATTACGAGGCAGGTATTCAATCAGGCAGGATGTGTAGCTGCTTTCTAACTGACTGGAGGATTAAGAGAGCGATAGAATACATCCCTTCCTTCCACATGACAGCATCTCCCTCTTCTCCCCTACCCAATCAAGAAACTAGCAGAGGCTGTAAGAGAAGAGGATTTGCAATGCTCAGGACCCACAAGAAGGATTAGAGAAAGGTTAAAAACAACATGCATACAAAAGACAACTCTCCTGTATCATCCCCAGCAGAAGAATTATTAAACAACACTCTGTGCAAGACAGGGCAAACAAACCTGAGCTACCAGGAGAAGGGGAGGTGCAGCTGGAGGAGCTGCCAGCTGCTCCATTTGCACAGTGTCTGGGGTAAAACCACAGCACCTGTTTTCAGCAGAGCTCAAAGACAAGCTCCACAGTTTTTCAGAGGCCTGCAGAGTGCAGGGAATTGCAAGCAAGAGAGCCTGCAGTCAGCTGGTTTGTATATTGCCCTACCACCCAGGGGTCATTGCCTCTAACTGCACTAGGTCCTGCACAAGCAGAAGACAGGAGAAGCCCCTACTCAAAAGAGCACGTCATATGCAATGCAGAGATTCCCATTTTACCCATTGCTACCATTCCCAGGGACATGGAATGTCTGTGCTGTAGCAGAGCATGACAAGGAAATATGGGAATTTACTGCTTAGAGCCTAGAGAAGAACCACAGAGCATGGATGTGAAAGTCACCTGATGGAAAAAGGCTGCAGTCTGGTGTAAGAAGACAGAGGACAGTGTTTCACACGGCACAGGGAAGAAATTCTCTATCTGATGCAGCAGGATTACATCATGTCTGACGGCAGAGGCCCATTGTGCTCTCGCTTGTAAAGGAGGATTACTGTATATCTGATCTGCAAGAAGGATTATTGTGTTTGAAGCGGGCTCGCTACAGTCAGGATGAACCGAAAAGCAGTAATATGCTGGTGGAAGGTTTCACTGTATTTGTGACAGGGCAGATGCAGAGCTGTGTATCACCCTGGCACTACCAATAACACATTCACACATCAGAAGAGGGCCCCACGCCTCCTAGAGATGCTTTCAGCGTGTGGCACAGGCCCACTTCACTGCCAGCCCCCAACTCACTTGACAGGTCACTGAACGAAACTTACACCTTAGTCTACAGCAGAAGTCCCTGCTGTTCTGGGAAGAAATGCCAAACTCTCTTAATTGTCTTGATTTCAGTCCCTTTTCAGTCCAGTCTGACACAGAACCTATGCTTAGCCTTTCCTTGATCATAATTTCCCATGCTTGAATGACCAATTCTTTTTATTTCTAATTAAGACCTTTACTGGATTTGACAGTGATAAACATGCAATGTATTCTTTAATGTCTTACAGTATATTAACTCTGGGACAGGTATCTATTGCATTCTCCATTATCAATACTTCAATAAACCTTCTGTTAAACCTTGTTATAAGAAAATTGAGTTTTCATCGAAATCTACAGTACTGGCCTATTACTGCAGGGACCATATCAGGGAAGACATCACAGCTGCCCTAACACAACACAAGCCAGACGGCTCTTAACGCACCAGGTGGCATTTATCAAGATATCGACTATAAATCATTGCAAATGGAACTGCGGGAGAAGGCAAGGCCTAGGGGCCTGCTGGGATCATGCAGGCTTTATTTTATTTTTTGCTGGGTCATTCCTAAGTTTGTCTTCAATAATTTTCTTAGTTCTTTTTAAATACCATCCCACCAGCAGCAGAAACTCTGTGCCTCACCACCTGAGCTGAAGGTTCTGCATTAAACTCCACTTTCAGCTGAAGAGTAACAGCCATGGGGACTTGGCAAGACTTGTGCCAGATAGAAGAGGGAGCCTACAGGCTGCAGATAACCCTCACAGCTCCTCATCTGAGCTGCTAGGAGGTTCATCCTCAGGTTTGGCACAAAAAGAAACCTCTTGATTAATATTCACCCACAAACACATTTCATTCTTTCGTCCTTCTCACCAAATCCTCCTGCTAGAATCCATCCTTCAGGGGAAAAAAAAACCCAACAAACCAGTAAAACTCATCAGCAAAGCAGGCAGACTTGCTGCACTCGTATTTGACAGAAGGGAGAACAGATTGGGACTCCATGAAGAGTGACTCATTATCAGCAAATAGTTTTAAGTGATGATTGTTTCATCACCACCCACCCAGCTCTTCCCTCTGTCTGCAGGCTAGCGCAAAAACTCACTGTGAGAGGATGACAAAAAAGAAAAATTAGGCAGACAACCTTACCTCTTGCTTCCTCTCCCAGGATCATGAGCAGAACTGTCTAAAAAGGGATCTGTAACCTTGGATTACAGATTGAGAGCTTAAGGGTTTTTCTTTTCTTCCAAAAGCAGTGTGTAATACAGTCTCCCTTCTTAACCTATCCAAGAAAACACTGAAAAAACATTTTCAGATAGCTGCCCTTTTCCTGTGCAAACATATGCTGAGCCTAACCCTTAGGGACACTCACACCCTTGCAGTCATTTAGCAGATAAGCCCTTGCTGTAGGATCAAAGCTCCGTTGCAATGTGCCAATTGATGTTGCTGTAAATGAGCATTAGCACATTTGGGATCCAGCAGGACTGGTGCCTGAAGGTGAAGAATCCCATACTTGGAGTCAAACACATCAAAACTCCATCAATAGCAGGGTACAGAAGGTTACAGCAGCAAAAATGAAACCCTGGCTGTATCACGTTGCTCTCAGCAACTACTTCCAGCAGCGAGCTGCGTTTAGAGCAGCTGCAGAGCAAATGGAGAGAGAGGGAAAGAGCAGAAAATCATCACACACACACTCTACCTAGAGGGGTTTTGAATTGAAATGGCCCAAGGGCAACCATATAAGAAAAATGGAGCTGTCTGGCTCCAAGCACAACAGACGAGTTTCTCCCCTCACAACCAGGAAAAAGGGAGAAGGCAAGAGAACGGGGCAGCCCCCACGGTGGTGTTCTCCCACCCACGCAGCAGAGGCAGCAGGGTCACAGACTGGGCTTTCCAGAACCGTGACCTCTCCTGTCCACCCCTCCAGACAATAAAAAGCTGCTTCAGGTTCCCAAATGCTTTCAAAAGGATCCTCTGCAGGGAAACCTGCTCACTGAAGAGCTGTTCCAGCACCTTCCCAACCCCTGCCAGGCAGAGAGGCACACAGGAGTTCTGTTATCAAAAGATAATCACATCCCCGGGGCATTACCAAGCCTAAAATGCAGCTGTGCCTCTGATCCTCTGGGTGCAGTTACCTCCTCATTCACCATGCTCCCACCTGCCCTCAAGCTGCCTTTAGTTCTGTTAGGAAATTGTTTGTACCTCTACATTGCTATAAATTATTGAGCAGTATCTGAAGCCCCGGAAGGCATTATTTCACCTATCCAAAATGAGTAAATAAATAAAACCCCTTTCCATCAGAACATCCACTTCAACCTGAATATTCCAAAACCAAACAAGATTTACACAAAGCCTTAAAAAATTCCTTGTGATATTAAACACAAACCCACACCATAAGAAACAGCTCACAACTCCTACCATTTCAATATCCAGATATGCTTGCAGGCATTTTGCATCTCAGCTCCCAGCGTGGGCTGTATTTTGCAGGCTTCACGTTGCTACCAAAGCTGGAGGCAGCCGTCACTGACTCGTTTGCCAAGCAGTGATACGAACTTAAAATATTCTTCAATTGCTTTTTTTGTACCGAGGGCTATCAGCCTCATCTAGTTTCTAACCAGTGAGATCCGTATCTTTTGATTTCTTCTGAGACTCTGAGGAATACAAAACCAGGTACAGTGGAAAGGAAGAAACATGCACAGTTTCTCGTCCAGAATTTAGTGATAGGAAGGATTCAAGGCCAGATCAGTTTGAGATGATGCCAGCTATCTGTTGTCAGCGAGGGGCAGAGCAGGTGGTTACCTCCCCACCCTCCCATGACCTTCTTCAGGATCTGACCAGAAAAAAACCACATTGCCACACTGGCAGCTGCCACCGCTTTGGCCAAAGGGACTTTAGAGGAGAACTGAAGTTTTAATGACTTTCTGTTCTTAGCTCTCTGCCACTATCCCTTAAAACATCTCTACAACACGGAGGTAGGAAGCAAGGAGAGAGAAAAACTGCAGTCAAAGTGACACAGCTGACCTCCCTGCCTGACAGAGGCAGTCTGAGAGTCTCCATTAACCAACAACTCAATCCCTGCAGGGTCATGCAAGTCACCCCACAGGCCAAGATCACCCTTAATCTCCATTAGCATCAGCCCTTGTTTATTTTCCAGCTTTTACTCCCAGGAAGCTGAAAGCCCAAAGCAGGGCAAGAAATACAATTCCTTTCCCCGGACACTTACTGCATTATTAAACATGGATTTAAACAAGGTTTTCTATCTGTATGCTAAAATGCATTTTTTTTTTTTTTTTTAAAAGACAACTTTGCCTGAGGGAAACCACTCTTTGTTTTGGCTTAACCGAACACCCATTAATTTTATAGGAAGGGCTAGGGGGAAGGGCTTGTGTCTCCACAGATTTATAGTCTTTTCATGCCAACTGGGAAGGAAATTCTCACATGCTTGTGTAGCATCAGACTTCTCCCACAAAGCTCATATTTACAGAAGAATGCAAGGCTCCCCCAGGGAGTCTAGGAGCTGATGAGACTATGAGGATCTGTTATTTATATTATAACTGTGCCCAAGATTTTTGGACATTGCACACATTCAGGGGAAGATGCAGCCCCTCCCTGACAGGGTTCACGCTCATAGCAAATTACTCACTTGCATGGAAATCAGCATGAGTTACACGTGTTTTTCTGGAACAGAGCTATTAGTTCACACAGTCAGAGGCAACCTGATGCCTGCATCTCCCCAGTCCAGCAAACAATGAGCCTACTCATTCGGATCATGGCTGCTGTGCCCAAACTTGCCAAACGGGATTGTGGTCCAGCAACAGAAGAGCCATCCTGTGCCAGATGCACCAACACCCCCTGGGAGCAACTCCACTGGAGCTGGTCACTGGTGCTGATTGTGAAAGAAATTTGTGTGCAATCTGAGTGATTTTACGAACTTGTTGAATTCCTGAGAGAACGCTGAATCAACCAGCTGCCGACAGAGCTGGTGTCATCACTTCGCCTTCAAGCCACAACTGATTCATCCCAGTTAACGTAACCTGTTTTCCACTTGCATGTGCTGGGAGGCACAGGATGAAGCAAAGCTGCAGCATAGTTTGCCCTAGGGCCAGGGAACCCTTTTTTTTTTTTTTTCATAAGAAGATCTTTATTGAAGGGAAACAAGTTACTTCACTGACTCGAAGGTACCCATTGAGCTTACAGAGCCCTACAGAATGAAAAAGGCTGATACAGACATTATCTTTTCTTTAATTTACTTTGAATTTCCCTGGAAGTGTCTGATGCAGGCACTATGAGAGCTTTCTAAAATATGTGCCCACAAGAGAAAAGAAGGGAGTGGGAAAATACCACAAAGACTTCAGGAATAGACAAGAATGGGCAGGGGAAGAATGGAAAGTCCCAGTAAGGGTCAAACACAGAGTGACTTTTGCAGGCTGGAAAATCCTTTTCCTATTTGCAAAGCATGTGCAGAACACAGAAGTGATGGACTTAGAAATACAGAAAGGAAAATGTGGATTAGAGAGAAGTAAACTCTTTCTACCAGAAAGAACAAAATTTGTGAATAAGAGATGCCATGGCACCTCAGCTTTGGAGGTCTGCAGAGCATTGCCCAACGGCACATGGGCCCGCACAGGCTGAGAAAGGGGGTCCCTTCCAGTCCTACAATCAGCAGAGAACTCTTGAAAAGAAGTGGTGAAGAAATTCAAACCATTTCCTGATGGCAGCGCTCTGGGTGAGGCACCCAGGGAGCGTCACCACGACATCCCAGTCTCTCAAGCACACACCAGACAGGCTGCATGTGAACCGCAGAGCTCCAGGAGGCAGCTGGAGCCTGCCCAGGGGACCAGCAGAGCCCTCCCATCCTGACGCCGGATTTGAGTGCGTCTGTGTCGTGAACTGAGACCAGAGGCAGCACAGGCAGAAACAACTGTATTTCCCAAATCTTGCCCGGGGCAACTCTGCACACAGGATTTAGCCAGAAGTGCTCTCAATCCCAGAACAAATCTTCACACAGCTCAGGTTCTCCTGGAGGTGATCTGAGCATCCCTGCCCTCCGGGCAGCAGGCGAGTGCCTACCAACTCCCTTTCCACACCAGTTTTTACTTTTTCTCATTACTTTTAACTGCTGATAGGAAGCAAAGCCCGTTGTCATACAGGGGTTTGTAAGTGATGAACGTTTGTCTTTCTGCCTACGGAAAGCTGCCAAATCATAAAGCTCCATCCTGTTTGTAAAACAAGCCCTGGGGTATTATTTTTCCTAAAGTCAATGATGTCACAGAAATACTACTTGAAAACAGAATCTAAAATTACACTCTTGAGTGCAGCACATTCTGGAGTTTTCATTGGCACTGCTAAAATTGTTCTGTTGTGTTTTTCTGGCACAGTCCATAGTCAGATAATTGCTTGGGGCTAATCTTGAGAAGGCAAAATATACACAACCAGCACAATTCCACTTCTGCTCCATCTTCTATTAAGAAACAAATATTCTCCACAGCATGAAGTCGGGTTATCTTTGCCAACAAACTCTACTAAATGGAGCAGAGTGAATTTGGGGGACCAGGGGGTGGACTGTACAATTTTGGCAAGGCAAAAAGCTTTTGTGAATTATTGCATAGCCAAACTGTTAGCTTTTTTTTTTAAAGGGGAGAAGAAAGGCTATAACAAGAGGTCAAAGAGTTTTGTTTAGTCTGAAAGATTTCTGAATTAATTTCCCCTCCAGAAATACATGTGAATGAAGGAGAAAAAGGGACACCTAGGCTATTTAGCCTGCTCTGGCTCCAAGCAGAATTTCATGACTGTTCCAGACAAGCTCAATCAGCCATTTAAAGACCTTTCCACCTCCTATATTTACTGTGCTATAAAAGATCTGCTGTGCAGCATTATTCCACCCGATTTCCAGTAGCAGTGCCAAGAGCCAGAGCACACCAAGTCACATTGGTGAGGTGGTAACAAGCAGTGCCAAGTTCAGCTTTCAAGAATATACTTGCACCACCACCAGCATGACTGAGCCAGATATTGTGTCATTCAACCAGATATTCACTTCACCACGGCTGGCAGAAACACCCATCATTCCCAGATGGTGTTTTCACCTCAGCTTTGCTGTTGGGTGACTTACAGGGACTTGCTGCACCTCCTGCAAGCACCCATTCCTTCACATAAGTATCCATGTGTGGGTGAACAGCCTTCCTTAAGCAAAGCAACACCTGCAGTTTGATTTAATACACTCTTTTCAAAGGTCTTGCAGAAGTTAATACACCTTTAAAAGCTGTGTAGTTGGCCTCCACCTGTGAGGAGATATTGTATGAGAAGAATAAAAAAATACATATGACCACCAAATTAAGATACTGGTCACTGAATTTGAGGACCAGAGCACTTAGCTTGGATCTCAAGAAGTCATCTATAGTATTTAATCTGTCAAAATAATACAAGCTGAGACTTCTATAAGAAAGATCAACCTCTTGGACTTGGAGTGAGGAAACCAAAGAGTCTGCTAAGACCCAGCAACTCATGCTGAACCAGCTTTTCTGGTTGTACATGGCAAAGTTCACATTCTTTTTTGAAGAGAAAAGCAAAAGCCTGCAGAGGAGAAAAGCTGGAGAGAAATACAGGGGATGTCACCTCCCTTTCATATCCCATATTCCATATCACCAGATATCCCTGAATCAGTGTATTTAATACCAACAGTCATTTCAAACATGGGATGCTAACTTGCTGCAGCTTCTGTGAGAACGCTGAACAAGGCTGAGCCTCAAAGCCGAGCAGCCCCCAGCAGGTATCAGCCTGCAGCATAACCCAGCTTCCCACCTCTGCAGCTGGGGCAAGACACTCCATCCCTCCGTCCCTGATGTATTAGCACAAGAACTAATAACAGTCTATAGGGGGAAAACAGCAGGATGTAAAATCTGCTTATTTAGGTGCACTGCCAGTGCTTCCACTGAAACCATCCCATCTTCCAGCCAGCTAAGAGTTCTCATTAGAATATGAGGAAATCCAGCTTCAGCTGACGGTGAAATACTTGAATTAGCCACAAGCCATGGTAATTTGGGATCCTGGCTTCTGTCATCCCCTGCAAAGCTGATGCTACAGTATGCAATTTCTGCAAAGGAGAAAAGTCAAGTTTGTTCAAGATAAGGCCCTGACACAGTTTATTTATTTGCAATCTTTAGGGACTGCTTAGCAAGCTCTAGAAACAGGCCAAATAGAGAATAAAATGATGAATTTCATTTATTTAGTCTGTCAAGGAGACTTTGCACACAAACCCACCTTCCCAAAACAGCACTCTTCAGGTAACGCGAGTCAAGGCACAGCCAGGGCGGCAGAGGGGAAGTCTGCTTACAGCCCAGAAGAAGGGAGTGGAAAAGCTGAGAGCTCTTTTTAACTCTCAACACTGCACTACAACCAACCAACCAACCAAAGTGAGCTTTCTACTCATCAAGGACTGCTGTTATAACTTAATTCAGAGAAATGTAGCATAATTTCAGAGAAATTATGGCATTTTTTCTTGGCAGACATTCCAGTGGTGCAGTGATGCATGTTTCTCAAATGCCAGTAACTCTTATTTACGTTTCTCCTGAGCAACATCTCAGTGAGCTGGGACCTTCCCTGGGAGCCACAATGGGAGACGTCTCTTTCCAAGTGGAAGGACTCTGTGGCTATTTCACTGTCTCTCCAGAGAAAAGAAGAAGGGGGAAAAAAAGTCTTACTGTGTGCCTTCCTCAGCAATTTATCTAAGAGGCCAAATGCCTCCAAGACAGAGATTAATATTTCAAATAAAGTCCCCTGATTATCCTCACAAAGCTTCCCAAAGGGGCTGGAATTCCCTCAAGGCAGATTGTTACACAGCGACATCAGAAAACACTCCAGCTAACAACAGGCCCTCTTACTTTCTTATTTTCTTTGTCAGGCTTGGAAAATCCCAACCCCAGCCACTCCTGCTTTATTTTGGCACCTTTGCTATTGATCCCAGCTGAAGCCAGATACCACAGAGCTGCGGAAACATTAAAGAGAAATGCATCACACTTCATCAAACCTCGAACACCAAATCCTCACAGTTTGGGCAAGAACACAAGTCAGGTTTCTTTCATCTGGAGGTTGATCCTAATTAGAACAAGCAGATATGTAAAGAAAAATATATGCACAGCCCAAGTGTGCAGCTACTCAGGGAACACAGAGGTCAGGCATCAATCATACTTCAACCACTCAACTCTTGTGATTTCAGGTTGGGATCGGAACACAACGCTGAAAATAAAAGCGAATACCTGGGGATCAGGCTCAGCACAGGAGCAGAAGTTTTAGGAGCCCCCCAGGAAAGCCAGCACTCACGTGCTTTAGATTCCCATCCTCCAGGTTCAGATCAGCCTCTGCCTTTGATGCCAAACCAAAGCAGAACCCCAGGTTTCTGGGGTTAGGTCAAATCTAAGTTATTACGCTGTAATCATACATGCAGTCACAGAGGAGTTGGTCTGGTGGAACTCAGTCAATAGTACTCACACCTGACATTATTCTGCTTACACCGGGAGTAGTAAAGAGCATCAAACCAAAGGAAAAAAGCACCTGAGCATGGAGCATGAATCTACGTCCAGCCTGTTAAAGGGTCCAACCAGCTCTTGGTATAGCATGTTACTGTTGTTCCCTTAAAGCCAGGGCTAAAGACTCTACTGAGTGCTGAGAACATATTTGTACAGCAGCACAAACTGGCAAATCCCAGGATGCTGCAGGTCTCAATTCCCCACTGAGCCCCATGCTCCCACATGCTGTACAAGGAAGGCTTCCAAACAGGAGGCTGCAGATCTCGAGTGGCCGCTCATCCCTTTTAACATGGGGAGTACGCCTTCCATTAGAGGAGCACACAGCAGTTTCATGGATGGGAAGCACCCTGGATACCCACCTAATATTCAATAAAACTGAGAAAGTGAGCAGGGTGTCCCCGCACCAGCAGCTCACTAACACCTAAAATGCACAATGAGTGCCAAAAGTTGGCTCCTGAATTCCCTCAAGCCAAATAAAAGTCCTGCCCTTTGCCTCTGAGCTGTGCTGAGAAAAGGGCTGTGCCTTGCAAAGCGAACAAGCTGCCCTGAGGCTGACAGATGCACGGAACAAGGCAGCTCAGGGTCATCCCGAGGGGGCTGGAGGACTTGGTACCCCGGTGAGGGACCAACCTCAGCTGCGGGGTAGCCCCTTGTTCCCAGGTGTGTTTACCAGCAAAGATTGGACCAGCCAGGGCAAGACGCAGCTGCAGTCAGCGTGGGGGTCATCTTCAGTAGCACTGGGGCTTGTGTGCTTCAAAGAAGGGAAGGAGAAGCCAGGAGGAGTCTTTTAAGTGTAGGAAATCTGCTTTCAGGATGAAGTTGACACCTTTGCAAGGCTGGCACACGAGTCCCAACTTCAAAGCCAGGAAAGCTAGAGGCAGGAATTCTGGAGGGTGTCAGCCTTTCACAGGGGGAGGTCCTGTTATCTGCGCCTCTCTGTGCTGCAGCCTCACATTCCGTTTCCTCCAGCATCACAAGGAATTTCACTGCAGATGAGCAATGCTTTCAGAAAGACGGATGTGCAGAGAAGCTGGATAAACATCGCAGCCCCACTGGCAAACTCCAGGCTGTTCCAGGGAAACACGTTAAAGTAAAGGCTCACAACCTTTACTCGGCCCTCACCCCCACAGGTAGCCAGAAAATGACAAACAGCAGGAAAGTCAATGCCCTGTAATCACACAAGACAAGCAATGGCAATGAGCTTCATATGCCCAGCTGCAGCTGGTCAGGAAGCATGGCCACGTGTTTTTTTCATTGCAGTTTCATTTTATAACAATTCAAACTTTGCAGAACAGTTTGAACAGGTTCTAGAGCTGGCAAAACCTCCCATAGGCAGCCTAAATATCGCACTTCTGTCGAAACAACGACTTGAGCCCAATTTTCCTCAATCACTGGCAACTGCTGTACCATTGTGCTCGCTATTCACAATTAAAGTTCACGAGGCTTACAGGGACATCCTTATTTTGCAGGTGAAAGCCAGCAGTTAGAAAATAGAGAGTTGTGTGAAGACCTCCAGAGGGGATGAAAACAAGAACCTCAGCCTTCTCATAAGAAGCATCCAACCCCCTTGTCTCCACTGACTCTCAGCCACTTCCTCCAAGATGAGCACTGTGCTACGGCCACCAAGCCCCAGCTGAGAAAGCGAGGTGGGAATCAGCAGTCTCCAGGGCTCACACAGCTGCAGCAGGAGGAGTGGAAGTTGCCACCCGAGGGCTGTAGCAGCAGCCACCGTGCCCTGCTGATCCAGGTGGGTTACAGTCACTTCACACAGTTTGCTCAGCCGAGTCCCCGGGAGAGTTTGGTCACAGCCAAGCAGCAGCCCTGCTGACAGCACGGGCCCGCACTGCACGGGGAGGGCAGGCAGCAGGGCTTGAATCCAAGAGCTGTGCTTCAGCAGTGCCCAGGGCCCTGTGCCATCAATAAGAGCCCTGTTAAGCCTCAGGCTGTACAAGCACAAGACAGACAGGTAGCTCCAAGCTCAGGACAGAGATTATTTCAGTTTAAGATGAAGCAACGGGGGAACAAAGTGAGTAGCAAATGAAAGTGGGTGGCATGAAAGGAGCAGTCCTAGGATAGCAGTGAATAGGTTCGAATCTGAACTCTCACTAGTGTCAGAAATGCTGGTCTAACTACAGCCCTTGAACAGCTCTAGGGCTTGTGCAGCCACTCACTGTGCAAAAATAAACTCGAACAAAACACCCACTCCCTCTTCCAGCACTGAAGTAGCTGCTAGAGATGTAGAGGCATGGGAGAGAGTGGGAAAGCTTCTCTTTTGGTTTTGGCCTTAAGGTAATACTGTGGACAAGAGAGGTGGTCCTGCAGGCATTTAATGGATGACACACGTGTGCCTGAACACAAATGGTGAAGACACTCCACTTAAAGTGGGAAAGGGGCAGTGAAAGCTGCAGCTCTGACCAACAACAGGGAACAGCAGCACACAGAACGGGGCAACAAGGCAGGCAGTTTATGACAGGACTGGAGAAAGCTGAGGCAATCAAAGTGACTTCCAGCTTTTTGCAGCAGCATCTGGGCACACGTTTCCTGAATGCACCGGTGACTAGTGTGGAAATCCCAGGAAGATGCAAGGAACTGGAGCAGAGATGGAGCCATGACATCTAATCTGGGGTGACATCCGCCTCTGGGCTAGAGCAGCGAGATTGTTTTTGCCACTGCTGGAAAGAAGATTGCTGTAGTCAGGAACAGAGCTGCTCAGGGAAGAAAAAAAGGCAGTAGTGTGAAGAGAAAGCAGAATTCAGTATTATTCAGAAAGCTGAGGTAAAAACTGGACATGTTCTGTAGAACAAATAAAGAAAATGCCAGTCTGTGATCCTTGTGGGTCACACATAGTGGCTAAGGAAGGAGGGACACAGTTTGGCAGAAAAGGCCAAGCATCCTCTGTGTATCATTCTGATACTTGTGGCAAGAGCCATTTGGCACAGACACCCTCCTGAAGTGGAAGGATGCAGCTGCAAAAATTGAGACCACTTCCAGTAACGTGACCTGCAAGGTGTGAAATCAAGAGAGAAGCAGGACGGGCACAAGCAGAGGCATGGAATAACCAGATCAGATCAATTTGGGTTTAAAATGAAAGACACGTTAGAAAGTCAAAATGAAACATGTCTGTTTATTGATAGATCTTTGAGACTGAGCTAAATTTAAATCAAGAACACTTGAAAATGAAACATTCTGCAGAGATGTGGTTATTTGTACAGCTTTGGTTAACACCCTTCCTGGCAGTGAAATGCGCTTTAATGTGGTAAAGGCAGTGCAAGAAGAATGTTGCTGTCTTCTTCTCGCTGTGCCTTCCACGTTAATCTTTGCAGATTTTTGCCCCATGTGTGTCTGTGCAGCCCCATCCCCACAATCAGAGACCCTAGGTTACCCAAGTACCACCAGGTCTCAATCATCAGCTGCCAGCCCTACATTACATCCCAACCACAAACAAAGGGCATCCAGAACAGCCTGCAAAGCACAGAGCTCCCTCAGCATCACCCCAGCCTGAAGAAAAGGATTCCCCTTTCCATTAAATCCCAAGTCTGTCATTGCTGAGGGTCAAGGCAGACTTCTCAGAGAGTCACAGGCTTCATGCTGTCACTCATATTAATGATGCAATGCTTTATTAATTGGAGTTTTCCTGAACAGCATGTGTAGTATCAGTGACACTCATAATTAAATAGGCAGGCAGCATTTTTTTTTTAAATGAGCTGAGAGTTAATTGAATTCTGGAGTCCCTGTGATCAGCTGTGAAATTTATACCTGCAATTTGTGCAGGCAGCAAGAACTAGAGCCTTTGGGGCCTTGTTATTCATCAAAAATAGGCTGATTTATTTGTGCCAAGTACCTCTGTAGGAGGCTCTTGGGCCCGATGTACAGTCACTTTCCTCCAATTAACCTCCCTGGCCTAGAGGGAAAAGAGAATTAGACATCTGTTAAAAGCACAAACCTAGTCTTGAGAAAGTAGGCACATTTCAGTGGAAGCCAGCTCTCAGCTGAGTTAACCTCTGGCCACCACGAGCTGAGGAGTTCCCAGCATGAAATATGTCAAAAACAGCCGACACAAACTAAGGAGTCAAAGCAACTCACAGATGATAAGAAGTGGAAGGCACCTGGCACGAGTTAGCTGGACCACTCTGCTTCACAGAGAGCAGACCCCTCTGGATTCAGGGGGGACAAGTGCTACAGTGTAGGGCAGCAATCCCTCTCCTCCTGTTTTCCATCCGTGCAAAATTCAGTTCCCAGAAGACTGGGTGCTTAGCGGCTGCTTCTCGTGCCACCCTCCTTTCCCTTACTGCTCAGCATGGGAAAGTCTTTGTACAAGGACTGGAACGGGTTCACTTTTTTAGTTTCCTTAGGCTGAGGCTCAGCACAAAGCAGCTCACCGTGGTGAAAGCAGGCGTTTCCTAGTAAGAAGTTTGCACACACTTTTAGGAAGTTTTCCGGCCACAGACCACTTTGTGTCAGAATCATGAGGACCAGCCAGAAGCTGAGAAGAGATCTTGAGGACTGGAGCTGTGTCTCCATTCTGCACAAATCCTTTTGGGATGTCCTCTTAGGGCCAGTCATTGCCTAAGAGCACCCATGAAATGGTACAGCACAGCCAGGAACCAATAATACTCCTTGCTCAATGGATTTTCCAGTCCAAGGCTAACTGCCAGCAATATGACAACATTGTTCTTCATCACTGAAGCACGGCACTGAAGCATTAGCTAATCCCTCTCAAGTGTGTGGGAAATAGTCTGGAGTTCTGCAGTTGGCTTTTATAAAACCGTCCATCAGAAATGGCTCCAAGGCACAGACAGATCTGCCATGTGGCCATTCTGGAGAGCCCAAAACGTGACTAGTTTTGCATGGGAGAAATACAGGCCAGCATTTGCTTAATAATGTTTGCTTTCACAAAGAAAGTCTGAGATCGAAATGGCACCTGCTGCCCTCAAAAGTACACCAGAACAAGCACAGCCAAATTGTCCACCCTGCTCTTGTCCACAGCAGATTGCAGCATGAGGTTTTTATCTTCACCTTACTCCTTTAAATCTATGGGACCTGTGACTTCTGGTTGGGATTTTGCTTGTCTCTTTTTTTCAGCGCTGGATTTCCTTTAAAAGGCTGTGGTTTAGCTTGCAATTTGTTTTTGTTGACTTGGGTATAAAGTTTACTCTGTCCACCACCTAAGAGAGCCCATAACCACATCTGCTGGAAATCATGGGAGGCCAACCTACCTCTCTTGAACAGCTCTTCTCCCCCATCCAGTATCACTGGTTGTTTTTTGGACAGTCATTCAGGGGTAAAACAAACAAAACCCAAACACACAAACCACAACACATACACCATACTGACAGCCTGATTAGCTGTGAAAAAGCTTATCTCTCCTTATGACTAAAAGCAGCCATTTTAAATGAGCAGTCAAGACTTGTTAATGACTCTTGTAAAGATCTTGGGTGATGCCCTATGACATCAACATCACAAGAATCTATGTAAAAACTGCTTATATAGAAACTGGTCTCACAGGCAAACTATTTTACAAACAGTTAGAAATCCCTTTTTGTATTTCAACTGGTACTTGTTTATGAATTAGCTCAAAGTGCAATGCAACTCAACCTCCACGCAGCTTAGGTGGTTGTTTACCAAAAAAAGGCAACGGCAGAAGCTGGTCCCAGAAGCCAGCCTGGGAACTCCTTAATAAGGACATTTCAGTCCCCCGAGACACTCCTCCCACTGCAGAAGTGCAGTTGCCACATAGCAATTGCAGCCTGCCGGCATTAGATGGGATCTTCAGTAGATTAAGAGCTGCTCCAGTGATTCTGGACGTCTGCAGTTTCTCCCAGGAGCACTGCATCGTTGAACCACGCTTTCGGGTACGCTGCTTTCAACAGGGGTCTCAGCAGGTACCTTTGCTCATTAAAGCAGACAACAACAGCCCAAGATTTCCTGCTGATCCAGGAGATTTCCCTGCTAAACACACACCAATCCTCAGAAGCACACAGCTTCACATCCAGCTGCTACCTGTAGTGGCCGAGTTCAGTGAGCAGCAGAAATGCCACAGTGTATTACCAGGGAAAGACATAACACAAGTATAACTGCAGAGAAATATGTGACAGGAGTCAAATGCTTAAAAGCATGAGGTACACAGGTCCACAGTGAGGTAAAATAAAATCCCACAGGAAACAACCAGGCTGCTAACCAGGGTGATGTAGCCAGTACTTACCAAATAGCTCTGGGTACTTTCAGTGTATACAAAGCTATATCTTTGACTTCAGGCATTTTGGCAGGGTTTGAATACCTTAAGCAACACGAGCTATTTGCAGCAGAGAACTGGGTACCAGATACGAGGCTTTGCCAGCCAGGGACAGGACCATGCCACCCCATGAATGCCCCTCTCACCCTGAGCCAACGCTGGCTGGGGCAGAAAGCGTCACTGCTGGCACGCAGAGCTCTCCTGGATCTGTGCAGGCATCAGGCTGGAATGAGCTTGGAGCTGCCTTCCAGAAAGTCTCAGACAGTTCATGGACAGCAGGCTAAACTCACAGCTACGTTAGCAAGAGTCACTCAGAAAAAATCAGGACACAGATGCAAAAAGGGAAAGGTTTTGAAGCCATTTATGGCAGAAGATCACCACTGAGATCTTCTGTGCTGGTTTTGTTTTTGGGGTTTTTTTTAAGCATATACACACACCTACATGTAAACACACTTACAATGAAATCAGAACATGTACCTTGAAGTTATTTATGCATCTCTATAGGTTTAGTCATCACAGACAAAAACATTGCATCCATCTGTCATGCTGGATCAGATAACCAATCCCTCAAACCTAATAACTACTTCTGGAAAGCAGGCGAAAAACACACTTGCTTAATTCTGCCTCTTAAAGACACAGTCTCTCCTCTCGCTGTGGGCACACAGGAGCCACCCAGGTCCAAAAGGACTACAGGGCATCACAGGTTTGTTTCTGGTCTCTTGAAAAAAAAACTCAATCACCAGGAAATACAGAAGGATAAAACACCAAGAGGCTCTCCTGGCGAGCTGTCCAAAAATCAGCCATCAAGAACTGACCCTAAAAAGAGAGCATCTCCAGTACAGCTCTTATTCATCCACCATCCCAGCTAACGCAGCACTGCACCACAAAACCTCCAGTGCTGCCCAGGGCACTGGGACTGAGCAGCCCGGACCCCACATACCTTGAGGTGGGGCTCTGCAGGCGTCATCCCAACAGCACTCCTTCGCAGTGGGCTCTGCAGACCTGCATCCCAACGGGATCTGCAAACCTTCATCCCAACGGGATCACACAGCGGGCTCTGCAGACCTGCATCCCAACGGGATCTGCAGACCTTCATCCCAACGGGATCACACAGCGGGCTCCGCAGACCTGCATCCCAGTGGGATCACACAGCGGGCTCTGCAGACCTGCATCCCAACGGGGATCACACAGCGGGCTCTGCAGACCTTCATCCCAACGGGGATCACACAGTGGGCTCTGCAGACCTGCATCCCAGTGGGATCACACAGCGGGCTCCGCAGACCTGCATCCCAAAGGAACCCACACCGGGGCTGTGCAGGCTTCATCACAACAGAACCCCCACAGGACAGGTTCTGCACGCCTTCATCACAATGGAGCCCTCTCTCTGGGGTTCCTCACGCTTTCCCCACCATGGAACTCCCGCATGGCAGGGCTCTGTGCCCTTTCATCCCAACGGGACTCCCGGCGTGTCCTTCCCACGCCGGCCGGGCACGGCAGCGGGCGGCTGCGGGAGCTCCGGGGCCGCCGCGCTTCGGCCACCTCTGCCCCGCAAAGCCAAGCGAAAGCCCAGATCTGCCCTTTATTGGGAGCACGTCTGCCTGCCAGGGAGCTCGGCTCCGAACCAGCTGCCCGACCCGGGGCCGGGGCGGCGCCGGCCACGGGTGCCTTGGCTTTGCTGCGCGCCCGGCCTGAGGGCCGCAGGCGGCGGTGCCGAGTGCGGGGGCCCCGGAGGGCGGCGGGAGCTCCTTGTCCGGCCCGCGGCTCTGGGGCAGGCCCGCAGCGTCCCGCACAGCCACCGGCCCCGCGGCGGCCACCAGAGGGGGACAAAGCACCGCACTGGGCCGGGCCGGGCCGGGCCGCCCGCCCCGCGCTCCCCGGGACCACCGCGGAGCCTCCCGGCCCGGCCCCTCGCCCTCCCTCCCGACCCGGGCCCTCCGCTGTGCCCGGGCCGGACGAGGGGCACACGGCAGCCTCCCAAGGGCAGGAGGAGGTTCCCCTGCTCCCCGCGGTCCCCCCGTGTTTGGGGGTGTTGCTGTAGGGTCTGCTCGCTCTGTTGGGAGCTGCCCACCAGTTCGGGGTCCCCCCCGAACCCACAGCTGACCCCGGCATTGCCGTCTGATCAAACACCGCAAATAACGTTGTTTATTTAAAAATATTAGAGCAGCTCTTTGCCACAAGTGACAAGTCATTATTTAATTCCTTTGGTACTCATGGAAATAACATCAATCAACATGAATGCATCTGCTAGCTAAATATGAATGTAATCATCCATTAAAATGTTAACATTTATGAAAACTGTTTATTAAAATAAAGTTACAAGAATCTCATTGTGATTTGATAATCAGCTAATGTCCCCTTAAGGCAGAATTTGAACATTTGATATTTGGAACTTGCTAACATTTTAAATGCCCCATCAGTTTATAACTGCAGTTATTCAGAAACATGATTAAGCCTTTGTGTCGCAGCCCTGGAAACAGATGTCCTTTTTTTATCCTTGTGCCCTGTGCAAAATGGGCCTCCCCTTCCCACCTAAAAAACCCAAATTCAGATAAAGAACCAAAGAGGTGAATGTACAGAGATAAACTGAAATCAAAATGGGGTGGTTTACCCTACCTGATCTAGTAGGGCGTTGTGTGACAACAAGAAGTGCTGAATCAGGAGAGCTCTTTCTTTCTGGCATGGTGATACTGGGAGAGGTTCACAGAGGAGCGTCCTTGGTACGAATGGGCTCAAGGAGACACTGATGGGACCAAGAAGCCATCCACGAACCCAAATGTGCCTGCAGCTGTGGCCCTACAGACCACGCTCTGTTCTTGCCCTTGTGTACATCCCGGCTGGCATCTCCACTTGGATATGCATGTTGGCATCCTCCACCTCAAACCCAACCCCTTTTCCATGAAGGGAGATGTTATACATGTAATTAGGTAACATTTTGCTGTAAGACAGCTGACAGCCACAGGCAGGTTTCATTCTGAGTCATGCTTTCTCTTAAGCACGTATCAGGTCTGCTTCCCTGCGCAGAAGCCCCAGCTCCCCAGGCAGCTTGCTGTGTGCCCAGCCTGGCGTGCAGGAACCACACAGCGTGTTCATGTGCACTGAGATTTTTGGCCTTCCCTGTTCTGGTAGCTTCTTCCACTCAGATTGAAATGTGACTGCGACAGATTCAGTTGGCACCTGTTTGCTCCATGTAGCATTTCAACAGACAGCTCTGAGGGGAGCCAGGCTCCTAATTCCTGCTATGCTTTAGTCTCCGGACTCAAGCTAGCTCTGGTATATCTCCATAGAAATCTCATATATGCCATTGTCCTTTGACAGGTACAGTTTTATCCTAAAGGACTATTTCCACCACAGTTAATAATGAATCCTAATGAATATACCTTGCAACAACTTACTCAGGAACTGAACTGTTTCAGACACCCCCGAAATTGGTATGATTAGTCATAAAGTCCTGTGTTGAAATATCAAACATCCAACACTGTGTGGGAATAAGAGAATTTTGTATCTTAATCTGGTTTTGTGTGTACTCTTAAAAAAATCTTGAGGACTCTTAGCACATAAATAGGGACTTGACAAATTTCTGAGTTTCAGCTGTTTCAGTTGAATTTAGTAAACTGCGGTTTCATAATTCCCAGTCAATTCAGCTATAAAGCCCCAATCACTGCCAATTCATTACATATTAGTTTTAACAGAATAGATCCAAATTCCTTTGATAACCACGAGGAAACTCTGAGCACTGCCTTTGTTCTGGAGAATTTCCACCATCATTCAGCATTAGTCAAGCACTAATGGACATTAAAAAATAAAGAATTGCTGTAGACTGTAAAAAATACATAATTTCAACTTTCCCATGTGACTGACGCCTTGAGAAATTGACTGACACAGCTATAACAAAATAATTATCTTGTTATGGCTGTGCCTGTATAACTTCTCCACATGGACACTCCATTCTAAAATTTAAGTGACTTTATTAGAGAATAATTACTCAAGGACTTTAGACCAGGATGAGGTTCTGCACAGGAGAGTTTTGCCAGTGTGGCTCTGGTGATTTAAATTCACCATACTAAGCAGGTAAATTTTGCTATGCAGACTCTCAGGAGAGCCCGCCACCAGTATTAGATAAGACATCCCAATTCTGTATTATCTGAAAATTGAACTTCTGCACTGTACAGGGCATAGCATCCTATTTTGCACGCATTGTCAAACAGGCAGGGCTTTTGCCTCCGAAGGGAATGTCTTCTTGCAGCTCAGAAGGAAGGACAGACAGGCATCACTCAGCTGTAGGAAAAGAAGTGGGATTTGGTAAACCCAGAGTCACATTTTCCAAGCGCGCTATCACTTCCATTTGCAAATGTGAACTCTGGATGTCCAGCCTTCCCACCCACTTGCCTATACTTTTGGCTAGAAAAACACACCTCTGAGGCCAAATTCCTTTTCCTCGCTGGTGTTCTACTGATGGGCTCTCAGGAGCACGCAGGCCTCACACGGGTCGCAGCTGGCCTTCCAAACACGCCGTGCTCCCAGCACACGCTGTCTGGACGAGCTCCCAAGCCCCTGGCTCCGGCGGGCTCCTGTGCCCAGCTGCTGGCTGCCAGCCTGTGCTGCCTGACTCACCCTGGCCACAAATTATTCCTTCAAGCCACCGAGCATCATCACAAGCCACATTCTTTTAACAAGATCTCACACGCCTCTGCTAGCAAATGTCGTGATGATTTGGGTCGTGGAGACACGGGGAGAACCTTAAGTGTGGAATGCACAAGGGACTTGCGACCTCCTCCTCTTCCTCCTCTCCGCATCAGCCGGGCTCCGGTGGGCTCTGGTTATGCTGGAACAGGGAGCCGTGTTTTGCCTGATCTCGGCAGCAGGAACAACTCTGGTCTCTGCACAGAGACCACCCGGGAACCTTGGGTGCTCCAGGCACAGAGTCATTTACCACGTGTTTGAAATTGAACTAGTGGAAAGATCTTGTTCAGTCCCAAAACACAGCTGAGCTAACACACAGGAATCAAAGGAAACAAGCAGCCCTATTAACAGCAGGATCAGTGAAGCCTGGTTTGCTGCGCATTTGTCTTTCAAAGTTGAGCTCCTCTGCGGATTCCCTCGTGCCTAAAGACTGAGTTTGTGCCTTTTCTTTGATGGACAAGCGTACTGGGTTTGCATGACACGGTTTTTGTGGACGGGGGGGCTACTCAGAGGTGCCTTCTCTGAGGAGTTGCCAGAAGCTTCCCCTGTGTCCGACAGAGTCAGTGCCAGCTGGCTCCAAGACAGACCCACTGCTGGCCAAGGCCCAGCCCATCAGTGACAGCGGTCAAGCCTCTGGGATAACGGATTGAAGAAGGGGTGGTGGGGAGAGTGTGGGGATGGGAGTGCCTGCGCAACTGCAGCTGGAGAAAGAAGCAAGAACATGTGAGAAAAACAGCCCTGTAGACACCAAGGTCAGTGAAGAAGGGGAAGGAGGTGCTACAGGCACCAGAGCAGAGATTCCCCTGCAGCCCATGATGAACAAAGACCATGGTGAGGCAGGCTGTTCACATGCAGCCCGTAAAGGTCCATGGTGGAGCAGATACTCCCCTGTAGCCTGGGGAAGACCCCACATTGGAGCAGGAGGATGCCCCAAAGGAGGCTGTGACCTCGTGGGAATTCTGCACTGGAGCAGGTTTGCTGGCACGTCTCATGCTCTCCCTGGCATCCCTGAGAGGGTCAGCTTTCCACTGAGCTGTGAACCACTCCAAAGGACAGCTGGGGAGAGGACTGGGCTGGAGAGATGGGAGAAAATATTTTTCTTTACGTCTCTTTTTAGTCCAAAATCAGGGGGAGTAGCCATACGTGGGACATCCTGCTTTGAAAGAGATTTCTTAAAATTAATCCTTTTTTCCCCCAGAAATTTTGACACTCCCCATTCTGGACTCTACTCACCATAACCTGGTTTTATTTTCATGGAAAAAGAGTTCTGCAGCATTAGAAAGCAAGGAAATACTGAACAGTTCTTGCCTTGCAGCTAAGTGTGATCCAGGCTCCATTGCAGTCAGAGCCAGGAGTCCCATTGACGTCAGTGAGGCAGGGATTTCACTTCTGAAAGTTTGGTTTTTGTTTTGTGTTTGTGTTAAAGAGCCTGAGAACCCATGCTTGATAAGGTCAAGCAAGCCCAGCAGGGTCGATACAATGCTCTTCTCCCCTCTCAGATCCCAGGCACAGCCCAGACCACTCTGTGTGTGTCTGCCTCTGAATTATTTAGCTGTCCAGCTGGTTAAAAATAGCACAGCAGCAACTCCCTTTCCAGCCTCTGACTGTTAAATGGGCCGTCAGAGCCCAGCCAAGGCCGAGGTCATGGCCTGGGCTGCACATGTGGCCAGGGCGAGCTGGATGCCAGAGGGAGGGAGAAGCATGTTGCCGCAAAGCCTGGTTCCAGCACGATGATATCAGCCTGTGAAAGAAAAGCAAGGCAAACTCAGAACGTTATGAAGCTGCCAAAGAAAACACTGTCTTCACAATGAACAAAAGTCTGATTAATTATTAATTGCCTGGCAGCTAATTAGCATTCCCTTGGGCAGAGTGCCTTATATTTTCAACATACCATGGGCCAACATCATCTATGCAAATGGCTTTCGATCGGAGTTAGCAACTGATTTGTTGCCTGAAACAAGTTGTTCCCCTCCCGTCTCCCCATCTCCTCCTGTCACCTCTCTTTTCTCCACCCAGGGACTTGGGCTCATTACAGTGTGAGCTAAGCAGAAAACATCCCTTGCTGCTGAATCTCCTTCCTGCCGTGCTTTTCCAAGGAAGCCAGACACCTCCCAGCAGCCACCCCTGTGCACAACCCCAGCCTGCGTAACAGGAGGATGAGCGCAGTGCTCCAGCCCTGGAAAAAGCCTTCGTGGGCTGTTGCGTGGCCAGAGCGGAGGGGAGCAGCTCTGGGTGGTGAGGCATGATCAGCTGCAGAGGCAGCAACTCAGTCCGGGCTTTAGAACTCAAAGCAGCATTTAGGGAGTTCAGCATCAGCTAATCATAGAATCATTTAGGTTAGAAAAGACTTGTAATATCATCGGGTCCAACCCACTGGCAAGGCCACCACTAAGCCATGTCCTCAAGCACCACATCTACACATCTTTTAAATCCCTCCAGGGATGCTGACTCCACCACCTCCCTCGGCAGCCCGTTCCAATTCTTGACAACCCTTTAGGTGAAGAAATGTTTCCTAACGTTTTAGCTAAACCTCCCTGCTTGCATTCAGCTCCTATTAATGTTAATGGGCCTTAGACACATGCATCAAGGGCAAGCAGACCCCTTACGAGAGCATAAACATAAATTACAGCTGTGTACAGGCAGAGCGAGCCTTCAGCTTGCTGTTTTACCATGCCAAGAAAGATGCACTTTCCATTTTAAGATCTTATCAGCTTTAATTTATTTTTTTTAATGGAACAAGTCAATGCAGTTGGTGAAATACTGCAGCAAAACCTGAAGGTTTCTCACTTTACCATCACACAGCTCATCAAAGGCTGTCCACAAACCTATGCAGACTAGGACACAAGTTTAGGATTGCTAGTGTCTCCAAAATGCACCTTTCTGAGGTTTAAGCAGGTGTCCCTGCTGTTAAGTAGGTGTCATGCTGTCCCTGCAGTACAGAATGAATTTCAAAGAGTTTTTGACATTTTCCCTGAGAAATTCACCCAGCCTCTGTATTTTACTCCTGACAGCTGAGTGTACCTGTCACTCATACTCATTAGATGAAAATGTGTCTGAGAGCTTCACAGGAAAACAGGCAAACTTGAAAGATGTTGAAGGAAACAAGGATCAACTACAGAGCGGTCTCAGGTGTCAGCTCTGGCCATCAGGAGCCGGGTGTACCAGAGAAGGTGAGCTGACCTGGAATCCAGCAGAGGTAATGGATATCACCCCAACAACTTCACCAGAGCTCAGACTGATGCTCCAGCTCCAGAGATTAGAGGAACGATCACTTTCCTTGCAGACAAGGCCAGATGATAAAAGCTGCCATGGAAATCAGAGAAGCCCTCATTAACAGGAGCACAAGATCGTTGAGCCAGAGAGCAGGTTCCTGGTCTGTTTACACATTTTTTAGAACAAGGAGTCCTGCATCTAAGACTACGTGTCCTGGCTGTTACTGCAATATAAACATCATAAAATGACTTTTTTCCCACCCCAAAGCCAGAGGATAAGTGCTGATGCAGCAAGATGATTGAGATAAGAACAGTTGTTTTCAGAGTGAAGGGACACAATCTGTGGAAAGTTGTTTCTAGGCGAAGAACTTGATCTACCAAGTAAAAAAAAATAGCCCAAATTACCACAGTCAAGTTTCAAGTTCTTATTCTCATTCTACAGGCCTACCCTGCCTGCTGCCTTGCTCTGACTCTGCACTGTGCCAGCAAGGCAGCACATTAGTCAAATATGAGACCATTAAGTTATATCTCTATAGATATGGGATATAACCCCTTGAAATATATAGGCACTGCAGAGGAGCAGAGCATGGTTTTGTTGTACTCCTGTTAACCGTTCTGCAAAGAACCTGCAGCTACGATGCACAGCCAGATATTTTATTAGACTACATTTCTCCTCGTGTGCATGAGTCATATAAAGTACATAAACTCATGAAGTCCAACTAAGACTGGCATAAATCAGGGATAACACCAGTGGAGCCAATAGAGTTGCACTGGGGTGGAAGTGGCATAAATCAGAGGCTGATCAGGTACACATTTTCTTTAAGGCAGACAGACCATTAAGTGGCTTACATAGACTTCTTATCACATTACAGTTCTGTAAGGTAAATAACAGTCACCATGCACTGTATATAATGAATTGCAGCCTGCAACATACAGCAAATGGCCATTTTTCTCTGGGAATCTCTCAGCTCAGAGCTCTGAGACCAAAAATAATGGGCAATATTCTCCAGCATTCATGTGTGACATTCCATTAGTATTAACAGGAGGTATGTGCCCAAAGTCAGGATGTATTCATCAGCAATCTGAATTGGGTATTACTGAGGCTCCCAATGAACGTTCCAGTTTCATCCCCAGCCATGACCCTCCTAGGGAGCAGCCACAGCTCTTTACTCGCCTTTGCACTGGAAAATATTTATTTGGTGTCAGGTAGAGCTGGAATCAGAGGAAGCAGGGCAGTCTGGTGTCACTCACCTCTGAGCATCAGCCCCCAAAGGAGCCCCACACGGCCAGCCCAGCTCAGAGCAGGACTCACTGGTGCACGCACTGGGCGTCTATCACAGGAAACAGCATCAGGACTCGGAGGCTGGATGGCAGCTGAAGCCTGAGGAAGGTAAGAGAAGTGAAGTGACCACAAAGTCACAGGACAGATCGAGAATTTTACCACTTAAATGCCGAGCCTGGCTGTTTTCCTCCCAATAAAGCCTGCTCTCTGCCTATATACACACACATTGTACGTTGGAAGGGCAGGAAAGAGATCAGAGTTTGTTTAGATTGAAGTTCAAAAGTAATTTGTCTAGATCAGGGTAGAGAGATGCTTCTTTAAAGCTTAATATACACATTAATTGCTTAATTTTTAAATTAGACTTCAAGGTGACTGGAATACAGAGCTAAAGCAAGTTCGACAAGCAACCAAAGTGTAACTAACACAGGCAGAGCACGCATGTGTACACAGCTCTGTTAACAGGAATAAATTGCTTCCTGCCCTGAATTGCACCTAAGAAGAGCCATAAACTGGTTCAAAACTAAATATACACCACAGCATATGTACTTGCTAAGAAGGTCATTAGAACATAGAACTCGGGGAGACAGCTGTGCCAGGAGAAAATAAATACAAAACTAAGATGTAGTGGAATCTGTGCAAGAGAAAATAACTGAAAAGACACAGAAGGCCAGGGAGCACAGCTGCTTAAAATAACTCTCTCAAAAAGAAATGGTGCAGCTGCATGCCTTATCCTAACCTCCTATCTCTGAAGGTATGAACCTTGGCAATGCTGTTCCTGTCCTGCCCAAGTGTAAGCATCTGGCACTACAGAACACCTTGTGGAGAGCCAAAGATGGGACTGCCCAGCCAGCCTAAAGAATTAGGTTATAAGATTGTGGAGGTCTTGGCTTTGCAGTTTAACAAGTCTCCTTAGCAAAGACTTTCTTCACTGCGCTAATACAGACTTCTCTCAGCTCTAAATGCAAAGGCTTAATCCCAGAGTTACTGGCTTGTCAACGAAGTCTCCCAGAATACTGCCCATACCTTCGACAGGCTGCAATTAGTGTAAGAGAACAACGTAAACAGGGCTCTAACCTAAACGTGACTGGCAGGGATACAATGGAGGGGTCAGGGGGAGGCTAATCCAGAAATTCAGTGTGCACCCCCTTAAGCAAGGAATTTGAGTGCAACTAAAAATAGAAGGTGAGACTATCTGACAGCTAAATTGCCAGTGGTAGCTTAGCACGGATTCGGTTACATTGCTCAGCGACCCTCAGTGAATTAAATAGATTGAAATGCTAATGATAGAGTGAATTCCCAGTACAGAGGTAGAATAAAGTAGTCAGATTAGGTTACAGACAAGGTGAGTTCAATGGCAGCAAAGAGATCAGAGTTTGTTTAGATTGAAGTTCAAAAGTAATTTGTCTAGATCAGGGTAGAGAGATGCTTCTTTAAAGCTTAGGGGCTCCCCAGTGTTAAGTAACACGTCAAAAACAGTGTAGACCTGACAAGCTATTTCAGTGACTGTTATTTTATGTGATTTCTATCAACATTGGAACATTTTTCACTGGTCTCAATACACCCCTAATGGCATCGTCATTTATCTTCTAATTAATTAAATGCTACTCTGATGATAGATGTGCGACAGTTCACCGGGGCTGTCACTCAGGCTGTACTTGTTTCTTCTCGCCAGGTGTTAGAACCAGAGTAGCGCTGCAGTGAAACCGTAACTGTGGCATTTATTCTCTTTGGGGTTTACAGGTGTTCACCATGACATCACAGCTTCCCAAGCACACAGAGGCTCACCCCCACTGCTCCTCCTAAAGCTCAGGAAGCAGAGAAGAGTCAGAGGCTTGATGAGGTCTTACCTGCCATTCCACAGACCAAGCCCAGGCCAGCTGCTTAACAAAGTTTAAACCCCAGGCTAATGATAATGGAAAGTAATACTCACAGAGCACACACAAAAGTTCAGAAGTGAACTTGAAACTCCACTCAGGGTTCGCCTGTTCAAAACAACTCTGAAGGCTCTCCAGAGCAGTGTATTACTACATAAATTCCAGGATCAATTTAGCCTTAAACAACTGATCCATCTCTTCTCTTTCAAGGTCACAAGGCAAGTCAATGCCATTAGATTAAAACCAAACTTGATATAAGATGCACTATCCTCACAGTAAGGGCAATTAAAGACCTTACTTGACAAGACAGCAGGCTCACCATCACTCAGAGCTTTAAAAATGGGATTAGGCATCTTTCTAAAGGATGTGTTTCAATTCACTACCCTTGTAATTCAGGATAGTTATTCTCGTAAGAAAGTGACATTGCAGCTTGTCATTCAACTATCAATCAGCAGTGTCATAATACTTCAGTGTCAGTTGTCTGTTTCCATTACAATAAATAAATAAGAATTACGTATTCTAGTCAAGAAAAAGCAATGTAAGCCTGTGTAAGGTCAGGGGAGGCGTAACATGTCATGCCCATGGGAGTTGCTTTTGCTGTAGTGCTTATGAAGCCGAGAGCAGGAAATCCAAGCTCTCTGGCACCCGTGTTTTCAGTCCAAGCACCAGACCTCACCATCTGGTCATTGGGCTGATAACTATATAGGAAGAACTACAAGAAAAAAAATCTTCCAGAGTGATAATTTGATTTAGGTTGCCCTGACTGAGGTCTGACACAAACAGGACCAGTTTTGAGGTGGCAGCTGACTTGGCAGGAATCGGTCCCTCAGCCAGACAGGCTGCATTTTGAGCAGTCACTTCTCAGACATCGCATATGGGATGGGACTCACTTCTGCCTTCCTCTTCACTGAGGCCAGTTGTTGGTTTAGTATTTAGTATTTAGTATTACTGCAGGAGAAGACTGCGTGGCCAGTATTTGGGAACTGTGTGAGGCAGCTTTGATGACTGCCCATGAGGCACCACCCTCAGCACCAGCAGTTAACTGGGACCAGTGGAAATCTCAGGAACTGCAATCCCTCAAGTACAGAGAAGCTGACAGCAGAGTCTCACCCCTTCTGGTTCCAGCCCAAAGTGAGATGCAGCAAGGGGAAATAATTCTTGAGAAGCAGAGCCCTGATGTGCTTTCTCCATTCATAGTAACAGTCCAGTGTATGCCAAGTGACTCATTACCGTGAGTGAAGGCAACGTGATTCAACCAGAACAGCACATGTAATTTGCATAGATTACTTTCCCACTTGGTTTCCATGCTGTGAAGTAACAGGGACTGCCTTCAAGACCAAAAAAAACAAAAAAAAAAGATAGTCCCATGAATTATTCTTTGCTTAAGTATTAAGATATAATAGATTGAAGAGACATTTGGAAATGGCAGTCTAGAGGAAAAAAAACCAAACCAAGCATTGTGAGGGACGCCTTGTGTTCCAGTTATTTCTAGTGTTGCGAAAGTGAACAGAAACTATTGTTCAGAGAATGCTTCAAACTCCCTTGCAAAGGAAGAAATAAATGTTTCTGTGAGCCCATGGAAGGAAGAAAGAGGGGGCAGCCTCAGCCATGAGTTGGTTGGATTTCAAGATTTGCTTTTCTTCCCTGGCTGAGTGCATCTTGTGTTTATGTCAGTGGGGACACCACCCTTATCAGCCTCTGTGGAAATACCACTGCAGAGCTGGCGGCTCCCTCTGAACAGGGGGTGGTCTCCTTCAGACTTGCACCTTGCTCTGGACAGTGCAGCATTTCACAAGACGAAACTCAGCTTTCAGCATTTATATATCCAACCCTCAACCTAAAACTAGGATATGATTTCACTTCTAACTGCACTGAAGTGCAGTGGCTGCAATGGGTAGTTTGCAATTTCTTTTGCTGAAGCACTTGCTGGCAGAATCATGACAAGAATAAGCACCTGGTTCTAGTAAAGTCACAAGGGCAAACCCAAACTGCTTACATTGTGCATAAATGGTTTAATGTGACAGGGCATGGGGAAAGCAAAAGATCTGTCAGAAAAAATAAACAGGAAAGAAAATATTACTTCAGAATAACTCATCCCAAGTAAATTGAGCTTTCTGAAGAAGCAGCTTGTAAACTATTGGGTTTCAAGAGTTGCATCCTGGCTCCAGGCAATGTATGATGCTTCACTTGACAAACAAACCAAGCTCAAGAAAAACAACTTTGCTAGATTCAAACAGCAAGGAGGCATTGGGAGGGACTGAAGTGACACACAGCTCACCAGCTACAGGGCTCATTTCACTGCAAGAAAGCAGTCAGGCATCAGATGAGGCAGATAAACACACAGACCTAAAACCCACCAAACCTTTCCCCACACTTTGAACCAGCTGCAAAGGTCAATAACGCTATTTTTTAGGAAATGTGTGGAAGAAAAGTTGTACCTCCTTACAGCAGCACAGTGAAGACATGCAAATCAACATGCAGCTAGAAGCCTGGGGCATTACTCAGCTTTCTGTCCCCGGGCCTGCATCTCCTCTGCCCTGCATTTCTTTTACTTCCAACTCAGTGCCTCAGAGGTTGTTATGTACCTGAAATTGTGCTGCTGAAAGAGGAGGTTCACCTCTGCTGTCCTGAAGGATGGGAAATGTCACTACAGAGATGGGTGAAATTACACCCTCTACAAGGCACTCCCTTAACATTCCAAGAAATTAATTTTGAACCTCATATAAGAAACCAGCTGGAAAATAAAGAGAAGACAAGTAATAGAAGGGCACTGCAAAAGTAAATAGAATTCAGCAATAACAGAACAAAAAATAAATTCCGGTGAAGACTCTGAAAATCAGGTTCACATTTTGATCTGGTCCATCTCAGTACGTCCCAGCACCTTTGGCAAGTGGGCCATGTTTACAAGTGGCAGCAGCTGGAGAGCTCATCTCCAACTGAGATTCCCTTGGGCAGAGCTCCCTGAGGAAACAGCGATCAGAATGTGCTGGGTGAGAGTTTGCAAATGGGGAACCGAGGCACAGGAAGGTTAATAATAATGATACTTTGCATTTCTTTATTACTTTAAATGGTCCACACCCTTTACAGTCGTTGACCCTCCCAATGCCCTGGGGAGAGGTGACTGGCTATTATTACCCTGTTTTTTCACCGATGGGGCGAAGAGGGTGAAATGTGCCATTCCTCAGGCCAAATAGCTGACAGCTGGTGAACATATTTCTGTGTTACAAGTCCAGCTCAAGTGCTTCATAAAATACCATAGTAATTCTCCTTCTGACCAACCTTGTCTTACTGCTCCTCGTAAATGCTGACATTTGGAGCACCCATAGCTCCTTTGCAGGGGCAGCTGGTTGGAGGCCAAGCGTAAGGTGCCCTCACCCACAGAGGACAGACAACTCCTTTCCCTCAGACATCCCTCTCCCCTAGCCCCACCTGCCACCAGAATTCCAAGTGTGTGTCCTTGCTAGGCTCACTCCTCCTAAACATTACCACAACCACCAATTTTATTGCTACAGTGTTTCCCATAACAATCTCCTCCTTTTCCCCTGCTTTTCCAGCTGAAGGAGGACCACACAGGGCTGGGAATGGGGCTGAGCAATGATTTCTAGGAGGATAAATAGAGAGAAGGGAAATAGCTACCAGGCAATGTTGACATAAGTCTGAGTGGAAATTAAACAGTTTCTCACCAGCAGAGTAAGCTTCTGGAACAGGCCTGGGAGAGGAGTAGTGGGGAGTAAATATCAAGGACAAAAAAAACCTCAGCCAACCTATGTAGTTTTAAGATGGAGCTTGTTCAGTCTGTGGGGATGGGGCTCATAGGATAACCTGCTGGTGGAGGAGGTCTCACCAGCCTGGAGCTCCCTGTGACTTCCCTGAAAGCACTGAGCTGTGCAGCTCACAGCCACCAAGGGTCATTCTGTAAAACCTTGGCTGCCAAACAAACAAACAAAGTGGTCATCAAGGAAATTGCATTGCAGCACTCAGCTCCAGCTCTGCTCCTGGCACTTTGGGAATCTGTGTCTTCATGTCCTGAAGGAGTGCCCCCAACCCTCCTGTGACAGGGGCTGCTCGAGTCCCACCTTAACGAGGTCCTGGGATGCTTTGCCATAAGGATGGTGGTCCCTGACTCCAGCGGTGCTCACTCTGCCTCCCTCTGGCACACCCAGCTGCTCCAGTTCATTTTGCTCTGCTCCAAAATAAATTTACAGCCAGGGCTTCCTGTGGCCAGCATGTGCTGCAGACACGGATCACGGGCCGCTTTGGTCGAGCTCGCAGAGAAGGCTGTAACAACAGCAAGGGGAGTTGGTGTGATTTGGGAAATTGTTGGGAACTTGCATTCAAGAAGGCAGCCCCTCCACTCCCCTCCTTGCTTTCCCAGGGAGCAGACTGCCCTCGTCCCCCCCAGATCAGCCATGCAGTGGGCACACTTCCAGCCAGAGGGGATGAAAGGGACGGGTCAGAGGCCAAGTCCTCCCGCCTGACCCAGGGGGTGTCAGAGGCAGCTAAAACCCATCCATCAAATGTAAGTGCTTGGTTATCACAGAGGGAGCGCTCGAGGCTTTGTCTCCATGGGAAGATTGTACTGGTATCGTTCAGGGTATGAACACAAATTGCTGTGATCCCTTGGGGCCCTTCTTCGCTAGAAAAATGTGAGTCCTTAATGCTCATTAATTAACTCGAAGTAGGCTTTGCGGGAAATGTGCAGTTTTCACATGAATCAGTAGGTTATACTAAAGACCAGCTCTGCATATTTTATTGCTGTATGATTCAGCAAAACTCAAGCATGCACTTAAGTTTAAACATCTGCTAAGACCTCAGTGAAGTCAAGGGAAGGCTGCTAAAACACTTCAGTGAATTGGAGCTTATTTAGACTGGCTGTGATTAGACTGGGTGTGATTTAGGAATCAACAATCAAAAATTTCCAATACTTTACCTTGTACTATAGTACCTGAACATGTCCTCCTTTCCATTTGGCTGGAAAACCTCTAGGACTATGAGAATAGATAAGTCTCAAGAGTTTAGAAGGTTCAAGCTTGGCTTTGCAGTCACAGTACACAGGTGGTGTTTCTCTGCAGGACTAAATCTCCCCAGTGCAATAAGGACTCTGGTTTTCTGCTTCCCTGAAGGCTGTTGCACTACAGACTGAACTGCTTTGTGCCAAGAGGCTACAAGGCACTGCCCAGATATGCTGAAGAGCTTTTAAAACTGCTGTGTGCATTTGGAAGGCACTCACAGCCCTGGGATGACGAAGTGCTGCTGTAAAGTTGAGGAGATCAGCTCCTGATCAGCCGTGCTTTTCTGCCTGGATAGTTGCAGGCATAAAGCACATGCTGCCACAAGAAGGCAGTTCCTGAAGCTCTCTTCTCCTACCATAAGAACGATATAAGAGGGTCCCAGAATCAGTAAAAACACCATCCTTCAAGCTGGGGCTGACTTGCAGCTGGGGCAGCAAATGCAAGACCCAGGCTGTTCCCTACTCAGCTTTTCAAAGGGATCCCTTCCTCCATCCGTGCAGTGTCAGCGAACAAGGCCTAATGATTGCTCTTTAACCTTAAAATATGACAGCCCCGTGCTGCACTTCTGTGATCCTGTAATCGTATCTTCCTACAGACACCCTTCTTGTGCAGCTTAAATATTTTACAAATACATGTCTAAGTACAAATCTACCGCATTAACTCTTGTATAGAGGGTACTTGTTTCCAGCTCTGTGGCTGGGATTCCTATAAGTGTAATTTACCATGCAGCATGACAGAGCTGGGCTAGAAGGCACAGCTTTTACTAGCTAAAATACAATAAAATATGCTACACCGTGTTTCACAGATGAATCACTTCTAAACCATGCCTTTAAGTATTGTCTGTCACTGCAGTTCCTTATTGTAATACTTTGTGAGAGCTAAGAGAAGGAGAGAGAAATTGCCCTTTAAATCTCTACAAAGCCTATCATCCAGAAGAAATTAGGGACATTTGTTCTTGGAGTCAGGTGGGTTATGTAAGAGAAAGCTATACACAACAGGTTTTATATGCGTGGAGGTGAGGCAAATGTGTTTTCACTTATTTATATTATATTATGTTTTATTCTAAAAACATTCAAGGACCAGCTCACAAACAAAACAACACCCAAACTCTGCAAAGAGCAGCTGTAGTCCAAAGGGTGCAGACAACTGTTTCCTCTCAGCCCAAGCTGCTAGGCCACCAGCACTGAGACCCCAGGAGAGCAGAACTTCCTGATACCTGCTCTGAATTAGCTCCCAAGAGGAGAGTCAGCAGCATGTGGACAAAGCAGAGGAGCAGGTCACGCAAATCATCAGCAGACAGTTTGACATTCCCATATGCAGTCAGTGCCAAATGGTCTTTGCAGTCCTTGCTCCTGAGGACAGCACTGGAAGTACTGGCACGAGCCCCCAGCAGTCACAGAAAACCCGAGGAGCAGACAGCTATTTGGGAAATGGCCATACAAGACCCATGCCAAAGATCTTTGAACACTTCCCAATGTCTAAAATCACACTGAAGTATGAAAGACCCAAAGTTACAGGGAGAGAGCAGTAATGATCTCCAGTGGGATGTCTAGAGTCTGGCCAAAGTCTTTATATAATTTATGTGATTGGAAGGCACACACTTCATTCCTGCTACTAAATACATCCCCACTCACCAGATACCCAGATTTTCCCCACATTCCCTGGCTCGCCTGTGAGGGCCCTGGAGCCAAGTGTCAGGTTATCCCCTGGGCTGCTGGAGCCCTTCACAGACCCAGAAGTTTTTCTGTAGATTGCAGCAGGTTGTTTCTAAGCCAGCCTCCCAATGGGCCCTCCTCCCTGTTCTTCAAAGCTACCTCTGAAATAAGGCAGTAAAGACAAAGCTGGAGCAGGAGGGCTGTCACAGCTGGTGGCCACAGCTGCAAGTTTGGGCCAGAACACATTGTTCTTCCTCCTGCAGATGCTTTCTGTTAATAAGACACTTATTACAGAGATATTTTCTTCTTTGGGGATCTACAGCACAAACCAAACCCAAGGTCAAAGAAAAAGTCCATTTTTTCATTTACCATTTTGGCAGGATAAACAAGAAATGCTTCAGTCCCATCTGACATGAATTAATAATGCTCCTGTTATTCACTGCCTGTCAAAAGTTTCATCAAGACACAAGCTCAGGTTTTGAAAGATATCCAAAGGCGATTAAAATGCTGCATGATGGAAGGACACTTGACCTTGAGGGCAGAGCAGCTCGGCAGCAGTGCAGGAGCCGTGCATGGCTGGTGCACGGGGCTGCACACACACAAACAGCCTGATCCCTGCGGGGACTGCCACTGAGCTGCCAGCACTGGGATGCCTGCTAGAGCTCCCTGTCCCATGGACACTGAGGATACAATCCAGTGTGTCACTCCAGAAGGTTTCTCCCCCTCCAGTATCCTGCAGAGAAGCCTCCTCTCCTGCAGCTCTGAAATCATGTGCAGCAAACATTTCATGCTGAACCACGGCATTCAGCTTCGGAGATGAAGACCCTCCGGATTGTGTCCCACTGCCTTTCGATCACACTGAGCTGAAAATAATGTAATCAGAGGAAACAAAATGAGTATCAGCTCAGTGACAGTTCTCTCTGCCAACTTCAAGGAAAAGTGAGATTTGGGGTTGCTGGAGATCCCTGTCATGCCCAGTGCTGGTCTCAGGCTTGCACGCAGCTCTGGGTAGCTTGGTGCAGCTTCCCAGTTTGCTCCACCCACGGAGTTTGGTTTTCTGTCTCAGCTGCACAGCTGAGTGTGTCTCAGTACCAAAAACCAGCACAAAGTTAGTTGGACTTGTGCCTTCCTGTACATTTTGTAAACAGTTTGAGACCGCGGGGTTTCGCTATGTCTCACGGCTTCTGCAGAAGGAGGGTGAGTCAGAACTGGCCAGTGAAGAAAGCTGTTGTGTCTGGGACCCCGCTCCACCAGTTTCAGAAGCTGGAAGGTGCACATTATGCTTTGCATGTACGTTTAGTTCACTTTCTTCAGCTGCCCTAGTGGTCTGGGAAGGGGAGCCATGAGGAAGGGAGAATTTTTCCTTTTCTTTTTTGACAAAACCAGAAAAACCCCAAAACCCTCAGAAGTATCAAGTCTCAGTTTTATGCAAGAACCTTCACAAGGATCCCCCAAGCATTTGCATCCGGAATAGCTCTGTCTCCTGGAGGCACTAACACCTGCTTACATCAATTTCCACTGAGCATCACCAAGTGCCACCTCACCCTGTGGTCCCTGCAGTCACACAGAGCTCAGACCAGGGCAGGACAGAGCTGACAGATTTTCCAGCCCGTCACTGCCTCCATCCCAGCCATGCAACACACAGGAAGGCTGTGTTGTGAATCTGAAGGCATGCAAATCTCTGCCTATAAACCTGGCTCTGCTCAGCTGCTCTTTCAGCCCCAGAGATTTATGTATCCCCTCCCTTTTAAGTAAACTCTTTTTCAAGAGCATGACTGTAAAGGTAAGTTCAGGCACAGACCTGTGTAAATTATATGGTTTGAGCTCCCCAGGGATCAGCACATGGTTTCTGCAGTCTCTCCACTGCTCGGGCTCCCCCGTATGCTCCATAATCATTTCCAGGTTCCTTCATGCTCCCTGGCTCAGGGCTGTAACTCAGACTGTCACCCTCCGTGCCAAGAGGCCCCAGTGGCAGCTCTCAGCTTGCCTGGGGACCAGCCCCCAGGCACTGCCATGCTCCCGGCCGGGCCGGAGGAGGTGCCAGTGGCCCGGAGCAGTGGTGCCCTCCCAGCTGCCGAGCTGGCACTGGGAAATACGCCCTGGTTCATACGGGGACAATGGGCTGTCAGCTGGGGAGACCTGGGTGTTTTTAAAGATCATCTATTTTACATCTGCATTGTCAAACTGAGTAAAAGTTGCCCTTGCAGCAAACGACTTCTATAAAGATCAGAAATGGATGTTGCTTATTGCCTATTGATTTCCTGGATGAGGAATGTGCACATGGCACAGAGCAGAACGTTTGCACTACAAACACTTGTATAATTATGGCAGAAGTACACATTAATGAGGGGCTGACTATATTTTCCTTAAGTGGAAAGTGTATTTAAAAGGAGAAGGCTCCTAGAGCTTTTGAAGTCAGAAGTTGTTAAACAGTCAGCAGCTGGAAATTTAAAATTCCTTCACATCAAGGCTCTGTGATCAATAGGGATTAAGTCAGACAGGACCTTTCAAAGCTTCTAGCCTTATTAACAAATAGGTATCTGAAACACAGAGGCACTGCTGGAGGCATCTGTGAGACCTTGGTGCCAGGAGACAGGCAAGGGGAGAGAGGCTGAGGCAGAGACACGAACGTTGTACCCAGCTGACTCACCTACAGCCACAGCAACCAAACCTGGATGCTCAGTTCCCTTCTTTTGGTGCTGCCTGACTATCTCCTGATCACAGGAGGTTTCCTGCCCAGTTTCCAGACACCCTATTCCTAAGTGTGCCATCATGGTACCCATTTCCCACCAGGAGCTCTCTGTTGCAGCTCAGACGGCCATCGAGATACAACCAGTTCTGGGAGCAAAGACCCACCTGTGGGCAGGGAAGGTGAAAACAGCTGCTTTGCCTTTGCTCCATTTGCAAAGTTTAATGTCCCTGGGTTTATTCTAATAAAACCTGATCCAACTGCTTGTTTGGGTTTTTTTCTTTCAGCTTAAAGCTTCTCATTCTTCTTTGGGGGACCAAACGTTTGTCTGAATCAGGGTGCCACCACAGGGGATTCTGTAGGCACTTCCAGGGCCTTTCTTGGAACTTGTTTCTGCTGCTACTTAAAGCCCCAAGGCCTCTGAGTTTTAGATGAAGCAAGAATCCCTCTCTATGTGTTCACATCACAAAGCAAGTGGACTGATTTGTAAAAAGATCAGCACGAAGGTCAGCAGCTCATATCTCTGCACCTCTGGATCCACTTGAGTCCTGTCTGGAGACTGCTGTTGTGAAATGCCTGGTTAAGGGATTACAACAGTCTCCACTTTCTCCTGTCACGAGAAGCACTGAAAAAAGGAGAACAATTGATCTGAATCTCTTTATCTTTTTCTATTTTTCTTTTTTTTTTTTTTTTAAATCAAGGGAAGAGAGAATAAATTAAGATTCTTTCCCTTTGCTGACAGTTTTCCATTCAGTATGGACTGAAAAAGCACTAGGTCCTGGGCCCATAAAGGAGGTGTCCAGGCAGCAACTCTATAAAAAGAGGAGTAAAGATTAAGAGCTTTGCTCTGATCAGGTCCAGAAATCAATTTCTTCTTGTTGTAGGACTTTTTTTATATACCAATTTTGCAGTTTTACCAGTGTTATAAATATGCTGTCTTTTGAAGAAAAAAACAGATTCCTGCAAAATTAAGAAATCCAGTCCCTTTCTTTTCTTTGTATCTAACAGGTGCAAGCTACCAAAAGAGATTTCCTTCTCAGCAGACGCTGTATCCGAACACTGCGGTTTCATTTACAACATTTCCTGCATGAATGAGCTTAGCCCTGTTGTTGCCACGTCTTTGGATTTACGATGCGGTCAACAGTTTGTTATTTTCTTCCCTGCCTTCCAATTGCCTTTGTCTCGCTCGGGTGACGGGGGAGGCTGAGGTGAGTCCTGCGGCCGCCGGAGACGGCTGCGCAGCTTCCCCGGGTGGCAGCGGGAGCTGCGGGGACGCGTGGCAGCTGGAGAGGCACTCCAGTGACAGATCGCTGAGACGAGCACGGCTCAGAGCCCCTCGTCCTCGGCACATCATCACCGCATCGACGAGCGGAGCGAAATGTTTTATGCTGCTGCGAAAGGAAGCAACGCGGCTGGAGATTTAATCGTTTCGGATGCATCTTGGCACGACGGCACGGGCGCGTACGAACGGAGCGTTTAATGTTTAACGCGCCGCTCTGACCTCCTCGCACCTCGGCGATTCCCAAGGCCGCGTCGCTGCGCGTGGCATCGCCGCTCACGGCGTTTGAAGTGGGTGAAAACCACTCAGCCTGACCCAGCAGCCTGCCCGCTGAGGGCTTGGCACCCAGCGAGGGGCTGGGAGCTGCCCGGCACCGGCGGGCTGGACGGAGAGCTCCGGCGGTGGCTGCTTGGTGTGGCAGCACGTGGCTGCGGTGCGCAGCGTGACGCTCCAGGATGTGACTTCACTGACCACGCCGGTCTGTGCCTGCTCAATAACGCCAGAAGCTCAGAAAGGGCATCCCTCTGATAGCGTGGCACCTGTTTTTGGGAAATACAACCATCTGGAAAATAAGGTAACACCAGATACATGAGCCTCCTCTTCCCCCACTTCACTCCAGGTCAGCTTTCCGCAGCTGGAGACCGCAGTAAGGGGAGACTGCAAGTCCTTTATCCCTCTCAAAGCAACAGGAGACCTGGGTGAGGAGACCTGGATCTCTGCCTCACGTTGTGCAACCGTAGAATGAGTACTAGCATTACTATGGAAATTGCATCAAATGGGGAAATGCCTTTTTTGTGCATTTTTTTTTCCATTCCTCTCCCCAGCCCAGCAAAATGACAGACTCCTACAACTTGCAAGCTTCCTGAGGATGCCTTTATCAGCCCAAACAGGGATTGTTTGTAACATTCCTCTTTTTCCCTCTGCCACATCACTTTTATTGGCTGGCTCAGCTTCCGCTGCCATGTGCTGCTCACTCCTCCAGCAGAGGAAATGAGCAGCACACACGGGCTAGGCAGGAGAACAATATTAAAGAAAGAATCGAGAACCATTTAATGCAAATTACCCTGGGATCAGATTGAGCCTAGCTCAATGCTCCCCCTCTAATACCGTTTTTGTTTTTAACAAGTATCTAAATGCTGGGAGCAAATTTCAAGTGTTGTTTGCACTTGGCCCCAGTGTGGGTCAGACAATACAAAGCAAACTCCCACATGCTCTGCCCCAAGGAGGCTGCACTCTGATTTCCTCCTGCCCTGAGAAGTAGGTATCGTTTGTTACTCATGCATTTCAAATGCCAAATGTGGCAGGACTTGTTCTAATCAAACTCAGCAGTACTGCTGAGAAAGCAGCTCTGAAGCTATGTTCTTTTCTTCGAACATTTCCTCTCCGCTGCTAAACCCTACAAGCACTTTCAGCATCTGGCACGTTTCTTGGTTGTGTTTCCTGGGACTAGACCTCAGGAAACCACACAGTTCATCTCCTTCCCCAGGGAAAGTCTGGGTAACAAAGTCATCCCTGACAAATGTTCACTTTTTTTAAAAACCTTCCCAAGATGGAGAGTTTGTAGCCTCCTCAGGTGAGCCATTTGAGTGCCTTATAATTGCAGAAAATACATGACACCTTGGGAAAATCTCCATAATATTACCTCAATCCCATTCTACCATCTGCTTTGGTTTTAGTAATGACATTTCTTAGCATCAGGGAAAATCTCTAATTCAGTGTTTGCAGGACAATAGCACACACAGGTATCATTGCAGGGAGAAAGCTTCCAGGAACAAGTGGATTTAAAGAGATTTGCTGAGCTTTAGCTGTGAGGTTGACTCTGGATATGAGAAGAAAACCCAGAGGGACTGTCAGGTATCGGAAGAGCTGAGTTAGACAAAGAGGTGTGGGATGGTGTAAGAGCAGAGACATCCTGTCCTCACAGCCACCATTATCCAGTGGAAGGATTGACCTTACAGTGGGCAGTACTGCAGTCAAACATCAGCCTGTCCGGTCACAGTGCCAGGACAGCCCTTTACACACAGTAGGTGTCACAGGTGTCAGCCCACTGGGAGCCAGACAGGACCTGGCCACTCACCAGAGCACTGACCACCAGCAGAGGGACGCCTCCAGGAACGCCCATTGCTGACACGGTCTGATCTTGACCCTCTGTGGTGGAAGGGAAAGCACCTCTGAGTCATCCCCGCTCTGTTCACTGTTAGCAGTGAGTGCTGAGCAGGGAGCAGCCTCCCGGAGCACCTCCTGCCACAGAGCCACCTTCAAATGGCCCACGCTCTGCAGAGCAAATAGAAAGGCTGCTGCGGCCAGGAATTTCCTCGTGGGGAATGGTTCAGAGCAGAGTGAGGCTCGCTGTGGTTTCAGTTTGTGTGTTCCATCGGCTTTCATCTCCAGCAAGTGCTCCTGCGTGCCTGGTTCTCAGGAACATGTGTGTTTTGGTACGTAATTTAACTTCCCTGGCAGGCAGGTCAGCTGGGTTCCCCTCTCAAGCACTTGGCCAACCCACTCAGAAGGGCTGGTGCCCCTCACTCCACAGCCCCCCGTCCCAGCTGCTTCTCAGAGTGCCGGTTGCTGCCCCACAACCTCCTCCTTGCTCAGGTCCCAGGGGAGAGGACAGCTTCTTCCCTGCTCACAAACATTCACAGCAGCCCTGATCTGGTCCCACACCCCTCAGCCCCCATCAGCTCCGGATGCCGAATCTCACGTGGGTCAAAGCCACACCTGGGGATCCAGGGCTCGTTCCCAGCTAAGGGAAGAAAAGGAAAGCCTCAGCAACACTGAGGCAAGAGGCAGCAGGCACTTCGTGTCCTATTCACACTCACACAAGGGTGCAGCTTGCCAGCATTTGAAAGTGTTCCCATGTTCTAATATATTTTTTAAAATACGCTTTTTTAAAAGTCCTCTCACACTGAGGGGATTTTTTAATAAAATAGTATTTGACGAAAGAATAAAGCTGGGATTTTGCTGAGGCCAGAGGGCCTAGATAACACTACTGTGTAATGAAACAGTGCTCAGCTAACCTAATGGGCTTATCTGGATGGTCTGTGGGTTTCCCTTTGTCTCCAAGCCAAAACTTGAGAAAACACCTGCAGCAAAAATCTTATCTGCACTCTTCAGTTTTCTTCCCTCCCTCATCTCCTGCACTGTGTGTTATAAATAGTTTCTTTCCCTCCTCTCACTATCCCATTTATCAGCACAGCACTGGTTTTGTTAAAGTAACGCTACATCTAGAACTCGGCTCCAAGCCTATTTGGAAGGATTTGTAAGTATTATACATTTCTTTTGTTCAGCATACAGAAATAAAATGGGAATAAATCCGTGAAGGAGCTTGAGGCTGATACCCTGACCCCCCCAGCTGAGATTGTGCACCAACACCATCAGTTCTGGCAGTTCATCTCAGCAGGGGTGGCTGCTGTGAGTCCCTCTCAGGCGGCAGTGCCCACCCAGAGCAGACACAACACGGATGGAAAAAGGCAACAATCAAAGCCCAGGAGGGGACTCTGTCAGCTTACCAGAAGTTTAAGGAAATTTTGAGTAAATCAGAGCAGGTTGTGCTGGCCTGGAGAACACAAGGGCATCTGAGATGTTTGCAGGTGGCTCGTGTGGAAGGACTAAACAGGGCACGTACCTGACTGCAGGGAAAGCGGATCCCCAGCTGTGCTTCAGTGCAGTGGGAAAGGAGGGATTCACGAGAGCATAAAGCAGAGCTCCAGGCCCAGACAGAGATGTGGAACAAAGGTGGCTCCAGTCTGATGAGCCTCAGAAAGGAAACGCAGGTACCTGGGGCTCATCCTGCAGCAGAAGCTACGAGAATAAAATGGCATCTCAGCCTCAGGTAAATTTATACAGGGAAGAGCAAGAAGAAGAGGACAGAGGATGTCAGGAAGATGCGCAAACAGAAGAGCAGCTGACTATGCATACCCAGAAACATGTCTGAGCTGGGATGCATCTCACTGTACTTTAGAGGCATCTCTGTCCCCCCTCATGGTGACTCTGGGCTCCCTTTATAGTCACGGCAGAGAAAAGGGCCCATTTACAGAATGATTCATCTGACCTATTTTAGACATTTACTCTAGCATACAATGACTCATGTCCTTGGGGTGCCCATTTCTTTCCCATAAACAAGAGTCTAGACAAGTAACTCAGATGTAGACATTCACAATTAGATGTCTACGTTTGGACAGACGAATTCTGCCTCTAATGTTCAACCAGAAATCAGCCTACAAGCTCTGCCAAAGACAGCTCTGGTTGATAGCCACGATAGGGAAGAGAAACAGGGTCATTCATTCTTTTTGATGGTGCGTAGCTCCTTGCACAAAACGCTCAAAGCACTTGCTGAAAGATTAACCATCCTGTGAATGGCTGTGATAGCACTCCTGGAGCAGCAGCAGGGACCAGTAAAAGCAGATTCATTATTGCAACTATTTTTCTAACCTGCCCCTACATCTAATTAACTGGTGTCAGATCCTTTTTCAATCAAAGTCGTTTGGCAAAAGGAAACACAAATCAAAGGAGTTTGGCATGCCACCTCCTCTCGAGGTGGGTTGGTGATGGTACAGATGTGCATCTCGCCACAGGCTTCCACTCTCCCAGACTTGAGAGGCCACAAGAAAAGCTGGTGGCAAATCTCTTGCTAATCCCGAAGGTCCTTTCTGCTGTCAGCAGAGTTAATGCTGTGCTTTCCAATGTGGGGCTCTCAGAAGCTCCTCAGGGCTGGGGGTAGCTGGCAGGATCTTGTGATGCTTTAGGAACCCATAATCTGGACAAGTCAGGCCAGACCACTGGGAAGACTTTTTGTTTTGACAGTTTTAAAGTGTTTCTCATTTCAGGCTGTCAGTCTAATTTCCTATGGCTCTTGCATTCACACTGGCTGTGTCTCCCTCAACAACTTTGAACTCATTGAGCAATCAGCCAAATTTGACAGAGAGATAACAGCCTCAGAGACAATTCAGTTCCTCAAAGGCTGGCAAAAATAAACATCCACGTAAAGGAGAGAGATGATATGAGTAACCTCAACTGAACAAAAAGGCTGAAATGTGAGCTCAGCCTTGAGAATCAGCCTTTGAGATTCCTCAAGGGAAAGAGTCTTTGCAGATCACTCAGACCCCAGCCCTGGGGACAGTTTTCCTGACCTCCTCAGCAATCCAGACACACCGCCCCAGAGCAAACCAGTTTCACCCAGCAGCCACGGAGCACCAGGGTTATTCTCCAAGCAGTTTTGGTAACAACAGTTGAAGTTTCAGCGCAAAGTCACCTCACATTTGACAAAGCAGTCCTGTTTTAATGTTGCAACTGCAGTTTCAAGTGTGTAACGTCAGGATACTTATTCTCACAGAGCTGAGTTTTGCAAAGGAAAGGTGTTTTCTGAGTTAAGGAGTGTGACAGGAAGGTGCCCCAGCAGCTCCTGCCATCACATCCCTCAGGGCAACACTTCCTGGGCAGCATTTCCTAGGGAAGCACCGTCCCTGCCGAGCCTGGGCAGGGAGCACGACACAGCCCTTACTGCTGGCACCAGCCATTCGATGCCCCTGCCCTGGGTGGGCATCCAGGAGCTGCTGGCTCCCCTTCCCAAACCCCGCTGACCTGGGCAAGTTGGGGCACTGTCGCCTGGTCCCTGGTGCCACTGAGCTTCACCTCTGCTTTGGGTCCCTGAAAGCTCCCTGGGGGCTCTGCCAACAATTTGCAGTGGCCGGGGGAGACGCCTCAGCTCATGAGAGGCTCCAGGGAACCCTCCTGCTTCCCTCTGATAAGGGGTGAGTGGACGGGATGCTGCTGGCACCACATCCACAAACTCGGGCAGGGGCCAGGGAGCCATGCAGAGAGAGGCTGGAAGGGGGGACGCAGCTCTGAGGTTGGCACCAAGGGAGACAGGCTAATTGGGCTCATGGGGTTGCTCTAGATGAAAAGGAAAAGTTCTGTGTCAGCGGGAACTTTGCACAATCTGGGCCAGGTTCTCCATGGCTCACTCCCCAGGCAGAGCCAAGTGCCTGGCTGTAAGAGCAGCCCTGCTCTCAGAGCCCCAGGATGCGGGGAATCAGCCCTGAGTTACAGCTGGGTGCCATTCCCTCTGCGTGCCAAGGGGACCGGCCTGCAGCAAAAGGGCAGCTGAAGAGCGAGTGAGAAACAAATCCGTCCCTCAGCACCAGACAGAGCCATGGGCACTCCCCAGGCAAGGCTGGGGGACAGCAGAAAGCACAGCTCTGTGTGTTCCCTGGCAAAGTGGTGGGAGCGGCCCCACAGCGGGTCAGTGCCAGGATTTCATTCTGGGCAAACAGGGGATCACCGGCCCGTACAAACCCTCGCAGCTTCTGGGCACGGCGGAGACACGAGCTGTGAGAATGAGGAGTGAGACAGAGGAAATCTGCAGCATCATCTGATTTCTGCTGCCACCTCCCAACCCTCCCTTCCCCTTCCCACACCACCCCGAGCTGTAGCACCTGCAGCAGCCCCAGGACAGCTCTGCTGCCCCAGAGGAAGCAGTGGCTATAAATGGCAAATGCAGGGTTCCGTCTTCCTCGGTGGCCGCCCTTGCAGCGCAGCAATCCAGCCCTGCACAGCCAATGCCTGGAAAATTCCTCTAGGCTGCCCCTTTGGTGACCCCCAAGTGATGAGATTTTACTCCCTGTCTGACTTTATCGCTCCCACAAGCGGCAGAAGCCAGAAAAGACCAGAAATGCGTGCTTGCACTGGGCTGCCACAATTTTAGCAAAAAACAAAACGGCATCACAAGTAGGGGGCTGACTCCAAGGGAAGAAGCACATAAAAAGTTCCAGACATCCTGAAGTGCTCAGACAACTCAGGCAGGCTGTCGGCCACCCTGAGAAAACACAGATAAGCCAGAAACCCCCATTTCCCACTTGCCAGAGCTCTGTGAGCTGGAGGAGAGCTCAGCCACTCCACAGCCAGAGCTGCCGGCTTGCCAGCAACTCCTCAGCAGTGATGGGGGAACAGCAGCGGGAGGGGAGGTGCTCCTTCAAGGCACCACCAAGATCATTTAGACACACACCAATCACACAGACACCAACTTATTTTCAATACATCTGTTTCCCCCCCAGCACAGCTTCTCCTGCAGTTCAAGCAGCACGAGTGGTGCATCTCGCTGCCTCATTTATTTTAAATGAGATTTATGCTGGTATTTACTGAAACAAAGCTGTCTCCCTTTCACAGCCATAACGTTAATGGACAGAACCAAAATCCCAAACCGGGCTCTCTCACCAGCTCTGCAGCAACGCTGTTCCAGCCAAAGTGGAAGGGGGATCTGAGATCACACCTCATCCAGTCGAGCTCTTTCAGGTGGGTCCTTCACTCCCCAGCACCCTCTGTTCCCGGGTGGCATCACCATCTCCGATGACACATCGAGGCTGCAGAGCATCCTCTGGAACCCAGGGGAGAAGGGAGCTTTGCCCAGCCGGGCAGGAACCTGGCAGTGGGGTGTGGAGCTCTGACCGCGTGCGTGTGGAGAGACTGAGTCTGCAGCAGTGGCTTTTAATGGTTCCTTCCCCACGGCTCTGCTGATTGATGGCTTACCAGGAGCTGTTAACGCAGCAATATCCCAGCCCTATTTACAGACATCTCTGCACATTTACTTTGTCACAAGTAAACTCTGCACACGGCAATAAAGCTTAAGGTAATGACTTCTTCAGCACAAAGCCGGCAATTTCCTGTCAGCTTGGTTTACAAATGGCCAACTCTGGGCTTAATTTTCGGCTGTGGCTCCAAAGATGGCTATGCAAAGTGGGGGTGAGGGGAGGGAGAAACTCCAGGCCGTGCCACTCTGAGCCGTGGCAACCCTGCTCTGAAGGATGAACAGGGTGGAGCAAATCCAGCCCATACTCACCCACAGTCACTGTTTGGCTCTTTTTCCATCAGCAGGAAGGCCAGTGAATGGCAGCCCCAAGCCTCAGGTGAACTCCCACGTTAGTGTGGTTATGTCCCATTCTCAAAGTTGCTCTGTCACAGCTGCCAGGACACAAGGGGAGACCACAGTGGGTTTCCTCTCCAGAGGCCTTTCTGAGGGAGATGCAGGCATCTCATCCCACTTCCCACAGCATCCTGCAGCAGTCCCAGGGTGACCTGGGTGGGAACTGTGACCATACTCACTCTACCATGCACAGCATTACCAGAAACACAGCACATCATCAGGCCTGGGAGTACCTGCATGGCCTTCAACACCTTTCTCTGGAGCAAAGGGAAACAGGGCAGGGAGGCCATAGACCAGGGAACTGATAACCTGCACACAGCTCACTCCAGGCTCCCCATTGCCAGCATCAGGGGAAACAAAGCGGGTATTGCTGCTCTCTCCTGCAGCATCAACCTTCACGTGCTGAAACTGTGCTAAACATCCCCAGCCTCCTTCTATAATTAGTGCAGAGAGAGGATGTCTGAGAAGAGGAGTCTATTTTAGGTGTCATGAGTCACCTTCCAGAGATGTGGATCCTTTTTTTTTTTATCTTTTTGCACTGACCATATAGAAAGATCTGAAAGTAGATACTTAAAATAGATGGTATAAATATGCATTGAAAGCTCGGAGCATCCTGCCCTTTAACTGGGTTATGATGTTCCTCCTTACCGAGGGGTGTGAAAACACTTTGTCGCACTGAAATCTAAGCTGCTGCACCTAGGAGGGCTGTCAGCAGCCAGCTCAGGTACAGAGGGGACAAGATGATGCTGGTGGAGTTCTTCCAAACCATCCTGATCCAGCATCCTCATCCCACTGGAAAGCAGCAAACTGCTTTCCAGCACAGACCCTGAACTGTGAGAAAACGGCTTTGGCATTGTTGAAAAGGAGGGGAAAGTTAATATATTTCCATCTGTGAAAAAAGGGTCAAGAGATCAAGAGCTCTTGTTGGCTCAATCTCCAAAAGGCAGGTCTATATGTAATGTTTTCATTTTAAGCTGTGGCTAAAAGCTGAAGAAAATAAATATGGGAAAAGGCATCCTCTTGATGCATTAGGGGAATGGCTGCAGTGAAGCCTCAGAGGTTTTCCACACTGCAGGCCAAGGTTTGGGGGCTTCCCATTTTCCTCTCATCTTCTGAGTTTTTATGATTTTTCCCACTTTGTGCTCCTCTACCCTTTCACAGCGATTTCAGACACAAAAACGGTGTTGCTTAAAGGAAACCCCTGTGTTTGCAAGAGCCCAGTCTTTAACATTTTGTGCTTATTCCTACTGAGATCTCACTCCCATTGTTTCATTTGTACCTCGAAACCCCTCAGTCTCCTGTTTCTGCTATGAGCTGTTTTAATTGTTCCTTTTTCCCCCCCATTCCAATTCACCCTCCTTTAAAGTTCCTCCTTTACCCTCCCAGCTTCCATGAAGATTCCCTCAACCCCTTCTGTAAATACTTCAAAGCTTTAGAGAACGAGCTGTGCTTCAGCTCTGCATCCTCTTAAACAGCTCGCTGAATATGCTTCTTGTTATTTTTAAGAATCTCTTAGAATTAAACCCCAGTAAGAAATCTGCCACCATTGTGGGGGAGAGCACATTAATCAAAGACACAAGCTTCTCCCCAGCTGCCTGGGCAGGGCCCAGCCTGGGATTGATAAATTGCACCTGGAGGTAACTAATAAATCTGAGAAGTCATTTGCTTTTTATGAACAGGAGCGGTGGGATCCAGCTGCCAGAGGAATTTGGGTGGAAGGAGAGCAGTGCCTGGAGCCCCCAACAATTCCTCTTCCCGTTCCCCTGCTCCCTGTTACACCTGATGCCCACCCCCTGCCCCAATGCCAAGCGCAGCGGGCCCTGCCATGCTTGGGTGGGGAATATTTCAGTGAATCACTGGGGCTTTTCCGAGGCACGTGGCAGGAGTGCAGCCAGACCTCCATCTGCGGGCACGGCACCGCGGGTGGGGGTGGCACGGCCGAGCACAGCGTCGGCCACTCCGGCGGGGAGGGGAGGATGTGCTGGACTAAAGCTCTGCCCGGGACACAGCAGGGCTGTCCTGCCAGGGGCTGTGAGAGCTGGAGACACTTCCTCCATCCACGCCTGCCTGTGCTGGAGGAGGAATTTTGCAGTTCTTGATGCCTGCGGGTGGCCACCTAAAACACAGGGACTAGACATGAATAAGAGAATAAAGGTAGGTAATTATTTGAAGGGCCTTCAAAGGTACACCCTGGGCAGGCCAAAGCCTACACCCAAGATGGACTCTGGCTCATGGGTTCTTCACACTTTTATAAGTTTGATTAATTTGCATATGAGGGTTAATTCTCCAATTATAACCTCAATTCATGATGTAATTACCCCAAGTTTGCCCCCCTTCAGAGGCTTTTAATTTACATATTTTGGGGCCTGGTGTCCTTGATGTGGAAACCTAGAGAGGCTTGTAATGTCTACCAGCATGAGAGAACAGCAGCTAACAGGCCACAAGAAACTTCAGAGTTATACAATTAGGCAGTACGGGATTTGAAAAACATGGAAGTTAAAACCTAAGGCATCGTTCTCAGCGTCGGTGCAGCAGAGAACCTCCTCACGAGGGACTTGGATGTGAAGGCCTGAGATTCTCCAGCTCCTGTCACACAAATGTCAACACCTTCCTCCTCACCATGGCCAGAGCAAACTGTCCCCACTCCCCACTGAGCAGGGGCTCCAGAAGAGTCACCCCTCATGCTGCAGCCTCAGTACCAGCACTGGGGACTCTGCTTTCTGTCAACATTACCGTGATGTGCGTGTCAGATAACCATCCTATGGGAAACCTTCTCTAACTGCTATCAAGATCCACGTTTGACTATTACCTCAGAAGTTCAGGAAACACATCCCTCGTCTTTCTTGGTTGGAAACGATTTTATGGTGCCCACATCATAAAAGTCTGCAAAGATTAGGATAAATCATTAATTACACATGTGGTCCTAGCCAATAGTGCAAATGACTCTGTTCAAAAACATGGGGTCAATGAAAACCCATCTTCTGTAGCACTGCCTGAATGTCATTTCCTGTTTTCTCCAGATCACAAACTCCCATGGTAAGCAGCCTTTTTACCCATGCACTGCACAGAACTGGCCACAGAGCTGCTAGAAAACGCACACCAACCACCTACACTTCAGAGACCCAGAAGGGAGGATCAGACAGGATGTGATCACAGGAGAGATCATACAAGACACGGGTTAAGATGTTTCCTCCCTCCCCCTTCCTTTTCTTTTCATGTGAACATCATTAGGGCAGCCTGGAAGAGCTTTCCTGACACAAGCAGTGTTTTTTCCAGAAATCCAGGACCAGGCACAGACAGTGGGGCTCAGCTCCTGGGCACAGAAGGAGCAATCTGCTGGCATCCACTTGATCCATCATGGGAAACAAATGCTTTTTCCTGTTACATTAGGGCAGTTTAGACTCTGAACTTCAAATCACAAAGCTGCATTACAGCCTGTACTTCCCCACTTGCCTCACTGCAAGAGAGGATCAGAAACATGTTTGGAAATTCAGAAGTGTTTGGGGTCATGCTGAGAAAGAAGCAATCCTTATTCTGCTCCGGGATGTGCTGGCCTCTGCCAAGGCTCTGATTCATTGAATATCAGAAAATGTCTCTGCTATCCAAACGTCCCTTTTTCAAAGTCATTCTCTCTGTGGGTAGGGAGAATGAAAGCTGAGGCTCCCCTGCACCTCTCAGTACCACACCTGGGGATAAATGTGTCCCCTCCCCTAGGGCACTGTGCAACACATCCCACTCATCCAGAGATGCACAGAGATGCAGCAGATCAGGATGTCACATCCAGTGGAAGTCCTCACAGTGCTCCTGGGCCGTGTCCAACATCTACACCACATCCACATTGTGGAACATCAACCCCAAATCCACCCCCTTGGTCATAATCAGCAGCTGTTGACTTTTATTTTCCCTTTCCCACACAGGGCTGCTCTGATACTTGTTCACAACACGGTCTGTGTATCGCATCAGAGGGGAATTACTTACTGCCAATTATTACATTAAAGTTCAAGTGGAACGATGTACTAATTGTCTTGTTACAGCTATTAAAGCTCTGGTGTGCAAGCAAGGCACTTTTCAGATTATCTGCATCCTCTGTGGTGACACATGAAGCATAACTCGATCTGCTAAGAAGCGATTGCTGATACAGTCATAGCCTCTTCAATAACATGTACATTAAATAAGCAGATATTATATATAAATATAATAATTATTACATATATATACATGTAGATAATAGAAGCTTTCAAGTTCAAGAGTTGCTGGGGATTCTGCAAGCTCCTGGAAGCAGCTGCTCTCTCGCTGCCAAAGCAAAAGTGCTTATCAGGTACTGACCAAATCCAAACTTCGAAAAAGCAGCAAATATAGCAAGAAGTACCACTCAGGTGAGAAGGGGAGAGGAGACATCTCTTCCGAGCATTACACTGAGGGCTGCCTTAATGGCTGGCAGAAGGACAGCCCAGGCATTTTAGTGATCCCTGCCTTCCCCGGGCTTTGATCCCTCACTGGAGGGTTTTGGACGTATGTGTACAGGGGAATCCTGGTGAGACTTCATGCAACTCTGAGCTGTCTCTGGCATCTTTGCAGGGAGTTAATTCACTTTCTTCTAAAGGGCTTTACAGGTAGACAAATGTGTGAGCTGCTCCAGGGATTTCCAGCTGTGGGGGGGTGAGGCGATGTGAATGGCACCATGACTTTCTTGCAACTAGGGGAAAATATCCCACTGTCTCCCTGCTTCCCAGCACCAGGATCAAAGCAACCTCCTGGATCATGGTCAGATACTCAGCAGGAGCCAGCTCTGCTGTTCGGACATTGCATGAAGGTGGTGAGATATTAACAGGACTAACTGTTCCCTCATAGCCATGTCTACAAAAGGAAGGATGAAATCCTTTAGAATGGGATAAACTCCAGAATGGGATAAAATCAAGTTTAAAAGGCAGCTGCAGGGTTTTATCCCCAGTCAGGTTCTCGTACAAGCTCTCTTGTAACTGCTTGTAACATTTTCCCAGAGCTCCAGCTCTACTCCTTACACAATTCCCGTCGATCACCTTTGGGGCGAGGCCATTCCCTGGCCAGATTCATGCAGGGGTGCTTTACAGCTGGGACACGAGTCCAGCTCCCAAACATACAGCTCAGTCCAGCACAGTGGGGTCTGTGTCTAGAAAATGCCTCCCCAAACTGGAGGCCGTGTGGACCCAGAAGGGCCTGAAGGAAAACGGAGACGAAGCAAAGAACACAAAGTCCCCAGCCCGAAGGAGGGGGGATCTGTGTCACCCTATCACACTCTCAGGTACCTCTGCTCCTTGCACAGCAACCTCCCATCAGCAGACACCTCCCTCACTGTGGCGTGACCACAGCAAGAACCAAGATTTAAGACTTCATTTCTCGAATTGCCCCTCCACTGGTTCAGGCTGAGGACGCCAGCACAGCAAACTCTGTCGCCAGCAGCTTCCACTGCGGATGGCTGAAAGCTTTTAGAGATTAAAGGAAATAACATGGAGAAAGAATCTCCTTTCTGTGCCAGAAACGCACACAGCCAAAAGCTTTCCCCGATGCAGGAGAGGATGAGGATTTGGGGGGCCTATTCTAACACCCAGTAAAGGCAGTGAAAATATTTTCTGATTAGTTCAGTGGGCCCAGAAGAGAAAAGAGTAGTGCTTAAGAAGTCCTTTAACCCTAAACTCTTTGAGACCCAATCTGTTCAGGTTGCTACTTCTGTGTTTTTTTGGGAGGATTGATTGAGAAGAAGAGGCAGATAAGAGCTGAGTTTCAGAAAAAATAATCATTGTTTTCTTTGTGACTGTTTGAAACTGTAGCTTAATGTTATCAATCCCTTGGCCTGGTGCAGCTTGGTACCAGCTCGGGCTGTGCAGGCTGGCTGGTCTCACCACCAAAGTGTGATCCTGTTTTTATAGCATTATATCAAAGGGAGGGCAAAGCAATGGACTCATTTTGGCATAGTCTTTAGTAAGACATAGGAAAAAAAGTGTGAGCAGAAAGTAGCATTTTACAGAGGGGGTAATGAGTGATTCAGTGATATTCAGTACAAACAGGAGCTCCTCTAACTACCCAAGTTAAACTCCAGTCTGAATGCGTTTTATAGAGACTATGCATCAAGCCAGACATAAATTGCAACTGAAAATAGACAACTTTTTGCAAACCAAACAAGGCTTCCCACACCTCCAGCCCCAGCTTTGGCTTTCTCGTGGCCTGGGTCCCCTCCCAGCACATGGGGCCCTCTCACAACAGCCCACACCCATGTGGCTGTTTGCAGGGACGGAGCTGCCTCCCCTAAGCCCCCATAAATCCGAGGTGGTGTGGAGCAGACAGCTCCTGCGAGCCCTGAGAAAGGCAGCAAAGCCTCCCGGAGCCAGCAGGGCTCCTGCTGTACCTCTGTGGTCTGGGAGAGGAGAGCCATGTGCCAGCAGCCCCTCATAACCCATCGGGGTGTGCATTAGAGCCCCGCGGGGACGCACCAACCCAATTACCGCCCGCGTGGGCTCCTCACAAACCCACCCCCTAACAGCCAGCAGACCTGCAGGTTCCAAACCTGTAAGGGGAAGGAAAACACCACCAAACAGATTAGCTCCACAGCTGGGCTCTTCATTATGGGTCATTTAGTTCAGTTAATCAATAGGCAGACTTCTTTAACCGGCTAATTATGCCAAACTGCTTCCACAATGAGCAGGTTTGCTGCTGGTTGTTAACCATGAAGGGATAATATTTCACTGTAAAGATAAGAACGTCCCAGTCCTCAGACAAATGCTTTGCAGTCACCGGCTGCAATTTAACCCATTCCACACCAGAGACTTACAGCTGGAACAAGAAGGTACCAGCATCACTGGCTTCTCGGGGCTAAACCACCAGGGTGAGTATTGCCTCGAGTGAACCACTCAGATCATTTGCTCTCCAAATCACTCCTCACTCCGGCCAAACAGGAGCTAGAAATTATCTGTGCAAATCAACCAGCTGAACTTCTTGGTGGCAGCCCTGATAAAAACCAACCTTTCAGGCAAGGAGTGTAATTCCCTCCTTTGCTTTGCCAGGCAGTTGCATGAGACAGCGAGTCCCAGCTGTGGCAGGAGTCTGGAGAGCCAAGCCACATCCTCCTTCCAGATCCTGGAAGACCAGATCAGCATGCGGAGGAGGAGGTCTAGGCCCTCGTTTGTCAAAACAGATAAAAGGCCAAGACAACCTCTTGTTACTTGTAGTTGTTTAGAAAAAAGAATGGATTTTGTTGCAAACTTGAAGAACTGATTACTGGATTCAAGGCCTCTGTTGAGGTCATCAAATAGTTACTGCAATAGAGCAAGATAAGAGCTGAGCGATAGCAAAAGTTTGTAGCTGAATTTCCTGGATATTTGTTTTGACAGAACAAAGCAATCTGTGCTTGGGGTTTGCTGGCAAATTGCTTTAACTGGAGAATAACAGCATGCTGGGAGAGCATCCCCAACAGAGGCCCCTCGGGGATGCTGCTTCTGGCAGGCTGGGACTTCCTGTCCCACTGCTGGCATTTCAGACACTCCTCTCTTGGAGGGATCCACTCCCAGCCCCAGGGATAACTGGAATTCTCCTCAGTGCTTCCACTGGCTTCTGAATGACTGCAGAGCAAGTCACAGTTCCTGTCCTACCTGTATCCCCTAGGTTTATTTCCCCATCTCATTTCCCCTTCTTAACACCCTAGACCTTGGCTTTTGCTGCTTGAGAAAGCCCATTAATGGAACATTATTGTAATAAAGAAGTGCAAATACAAACCCTGGCCTTAAGTGTTGGCTAAAAATTTATCTGCATGGAAAAGTCACACAGTTGTAACTTACACCAGGATGACTGATCCAGTTTGATACTGTCATAAAAACACAACTGAAAGCAACAAATACCTGCTCCAGTAGTATGAGCCATCTTTATGAGGAGGAGAGTTCAGTGATGTGAGCATTCAGAACAAGTTTAGAATAAATCACTGTGTGTCTAATTCAGCCCATCACAGCAGCACAAAACTTGCATTTCTACAGTTCTTAGTAACAGGGGAATCTTGAAATGCACTGCCTGGGGCAGAGCATGGCCCACAAGCTGCCTCTGTCACCTCTGTGCACAATCTCTGATGACCTTTTTGGGAACACTTCACTGCATTCTCAACCACAACAGACCTCAACACTCACAAAAAATAAGATTTTTTGCTGATAGAAGTTTTACCTTTGCTCCCCATCACCTTCTTTTTGGCACGTGAAGCTGTATTGTTTTCCAAGGAAGCAAGGCTTTAACATCAACATTTGTCTGCCATCAGCTCTTTCTAAAATATGTTGTTGAAGTGCAAGCTTTATGTAAGCTTTACAGTTTTAGATGCTATTTTCTAACCTCCTAAAACATTACAAAGATTGCAATGCTGACTGGAAAAAAAATGGCACACAGACTTGTAGAAAAACAGGCATTGCTGAATCACAAAAAAATCTTTAAAAAGCAATAGTGTTTGTATCCTGAAATGTATCAGCTGCAGCGTTTTCTTGCTGAAAAACAAGGTGCTATCAGAAAGGGCTGCAGTCGGATTCCAGGGGAGTTTGGGCAGAACTGCAGGATCAGATTCCAGGTTAATTCCATGTTTACTCTGGAAAAAGTGCTATTGAGATTTAAACCCGCTGTTTCTAGTACTATAAAACATCATACATACCCACATGCAACTGATTTATTAAACTTTAGTGCATCTGCCAGGAGCAGGAATGTCAACCTAGAAATCGGGAAACAGAAGCTTAATAGTTCCTGTTTAAAAAAAAATTAAGGCTGTTTTTACCCGGATGACGAGAACACAGTGGGATAAGGGGTATTCCTTTGGGACACGCAGTGCTAGATTGCAGATGTGATTCACACAGACATTCAATCACATGGCACATCAAAAGCAATGGTAAATTACACGTCTTCAATAGAAAAAAACCCATTAACTCATAGGTACTCGGCCACCGAGGAAGGCAATTAGACTTAGCATTATTTGTTAAACAACAGGCACGAGATGATACATAGTGAATTTTTTGCAATAATAGCCATCCCTGGTCATTCATTTCGAAGAGAATAAATCTGTCACTTGAGTGAAAACAATTGACAGCACCATTTATTACCTTGCATGCTTCAGAATAACAGCACAATTTACATGTTGCCCTTTGGCACTGGGACTCCGAGCTCGCCTAGAAACAAAGCAAAAATATCCACAGACCTGGTAGCAGGGATTTAAGCAGCAGATGACCTTATGTGGTTTATTTAAACTTCTATAATGGTGCAGTCTTGTTCAGCCTCTGGTTATAGAAGAAATACGTTCTCCTGGAGAATCCACAGCCTTGAGACTCGGAAACACAAAGGGTCATGCAGAGGTCTCTGTATCAAATAGTTCAGAGAGTAATGTTTTAGCTCTGATCCTCTGAGATACCTCCTGGGAATTAAAGATATTTGGTTTCCTTTCAGAGGCTTTAAAGGGCTGGGTCCATCAAAAAGAAGGAAATTTTCCCCTAGCTCATGAAGACAAATCTTTGTGCTAAATCTTTCTTTTCCATATGAAAAAGGCCAGGTCCTCGGTACATCCAAGCCATTTAGCCCGCTGAAAAACAAACCAACAATGTCTAAGGGAAACATTGTTACTGGAATAGAAAATACTCAGCCAGAAAAGACTCTAAACATCCAGATATGCTGCCTTTCATAGTGACATCTTTGTGGCATCAGCTGCTGGCTGGTGTTTCTTTTTGAGAAGGTTAATAGATGTCCTGTGGCACCTGCTACAAGTACATGAGACACTCAAATTTGGGATCAGCTTTAATGGAGGAAAAGTCTGCAAACAATTTTGGAAAGGCATTTTAAAGAGATAATTAGCTCTTTGAATCCAGTAGAAACACTTAGGTTGAGAGCTATTATAAACCTCTACAAAGCACTTCTGTCTACTTCAGCAGCAAAAAGTTGTCCAGAATGGGTAAATTGAAAATATCTTACACTCACCCTTATGGATTTAAACTGAGATTTCAGGTCTATAGATAGATGCTTAGGGCAGCCAGGTGCTGGCAAGACTTCCTCTCTGCACAGGGAGGTCTCCACACCTCCAGCACATCCCTGCAAGAGCAAACACACACAGCTCTTCCCAGCGCAGAACCGCTCAGCTTAGCAATGTCCACTCCAGCCCCAGAAGGTTCACGCTGCTCTTCCCTTTGGCAGTGATTCCCCGAGCCCGACGGAAGGGCAGGTCAACACCCAGAAACGCCCTCTCCTGTTATAATTAACCCGCAGAGCGGGTTTTTTGGTTTCATTTTCCAGCACTGTTTGATAGCACGCGGCCAGTTCAGAGTCTGGCCATTGACTGAGGAGCTCCATCAGCCCCCAGCACTGCCCTGCACATGGTGAAATTCGAGGGGATTATTACAGCTGGAAGCAGCACTTATAAATTCAACACACACCTTGTGCCCCTGTGCGTCCTCCCACAGCACCCTGGGGTCCTTGCAGAGCTATGAAGCACCTGTCACTCTGAATATTCCCACTCTCATCACTGAGATATCGTTACAATAAAGACAGTCAGATCCTGGGTTTCCAGTACCTTGACAGACGATTTTAGCCCTGTGCTGTTACAGAACATTTGCAAAGATCCAGGCTCTATCTGCTTTCTTAGTCTTTTTTTCTTTTTCCTGTTCTAATTCCTGGAGATGCTAACATATAACCAAAATGTCTTTTTTTTCCCTTTTTTTTTTTTAACAGTCGTCACCAACCATAACCTGTAGTTATGCTGTCAAATAAAGTGCTGATACAGGTGTCTTATTTACTTCAATTTCTAGCAGAGCTGAGAGCAGAGTTTCTTTTGTTGTTTTTTTTTCCCTTTATTTAAACACTGCAGCGTAAATTCCCACCTGACTCACATGTCAGTTCACAGCTCAAAAACACCCTAAATCCATGTGAATACATTGAATGACCAAGAAACACATGAGAGGGCTCTGGACAGCCCAGGACCATGAAAGTCCCCGTCCATAACAGCAGACAGAAACCACCAACCAACCACAACCCCCTGCTACAAACAGCAAACATCTGGAGGTTTGAACCTCTCCCTCTGGTGAAATCAAGAAACAAAGGCTCTAGGAAGGGATTATTTAGCCATTTAACCATTCAGCTTCCAGTCAGAAGAGCCAGGGCCAAATCCTGCAGATGATCTCATTTTTACAAAGCGCTTTGCACAGCAAAACTCTGGGCAATGGGATTTTTGGTTTTCTTTATTTCCTGCGGGCCAGAAGTGTTTGTTCTCTTCCTCAGGTCTGACACAGGGGTCTTGATGAGGAATTGTACCTAGTCTGTGGTTTATAAGGTGAAAGCTAGATCTCCTCACATTTGGAGTTCTCTTAACCAGGCCTGAAATTCTTTATCCAGTTCCTTTCATTGTGCTACACATCTGCTTCCTCCTTAAAACAAAATTTGGCAGTGGATGAAGCAGCACAATACCAGGCTTGTGGGGCAAACAGAGGTCACACAACCTGTCTCTGCCTGTGGAGTCTAAAAGCAGAATACTCAGTGTTATTAGCTTTTCTGCATGAGTGATCTGTCCCAAATTGGACACATGGGTGCCATGGACAGACTGATAAGTGTAGCATTTATTTTTTCTGAGTGGGCTATTTACTACTTACTTGGGACTGCAGAGCAACTGCGAGCTCTCTTTCAGTGATGTGCTGCTATCACTCTTCGTGATAAGGCTGAAACCATTAGGCAGACAATAAACAAACAAACAAATAAATAAATAAAAGGAAAAGTGTGTTGGGGAATATTTTAAGGCAAGCTGGATGTCTGCTAAGAGAGATGACACCCCTAAATTTTGTCCTTCACAGGGCTACTCCAGCTACCTCTCTGCAGGGATATCTGAAGATATTACATAATCTTCTACCTATTTTAGGTAGATATCTGCCCTCAAAGGCTCTACCATACAGGGGCAAAGTGCTGCTTCCCTTTCTCAAACACACACTCAAATAACAAAATGCCCAATTCTTGCACAGTTTTCCTTCACAGCCTTTGGATATCCTTTGTTTCATAAATGGGGAGACAAAGTCACAGCCATGCTCTGCCAAGCAGCACAGCTGAGTTTCCCCATGTACAGCTGTGGGACTTTGCTCACAGGAAGAATTAAAACCCCACCAATCAATCACATCAACGCTCAGATGACCTTCACCGAGTCTAAGAAATCAACTCTGACACTTACACCTTGTAAGGCAATGGGAAATCACTGCCCAGCTTTGACATATGGTCTTCCCAGGGCCTTTTGCTGCCCAGATCACCTCTCTCTGAGTTTGGTAAGTTTCTGCCTCCTGTGGAGCAGGGCTGGTGCATCCAACAGGGGCACTTCTTACCAGGTCAGGCCAAGCAGTTGTTCCTCAAGGTGAATTTGAGGCCCACCACAGCCCTTCTGCACTCTTCCCTATTCTCAAGTGTCTAGAAGGAACTGAAAGAAGTCATGTCCTGGAATCAGGGAAATCAGAGCAGGGCACTGCCTTCAGCCTGGTCATGGCCCCTTGCAGCATGAGAGAGTCACCCATTTCTTTAAAATACTCCCTCAGCTTCTGGTTTTTTGTTTCACTTCCCTTCCCTGCCCGACCCTTTGACACTTCAGACCTCAAGTTTGGACTTTAGAACCCAGGAGCCAGCAGCCAGACACGCCTGGGTCACTTCTGCACCCGGGCCAGCAGTGCAGGCACACCGGGGCGCCTGCCTGGCCAAGGGCTTCTGAGGAGCATCTGCTTCACCAGAGCACGTAAAGCAGGGAACAGTCAAAGTGGTCTGAAATGCATTGCTTTGCTCTCAGATAATTCCCTTTATAAGCTGTGTCCTTTCTATATGGCAAGCATGCTGACCTACATGAACACACTGAAGTTACTTTACTCCATAAAATCTTTTCCCAACCTCCAGCCCCAAGAGGAAACCACTCCATGGGGGCTGATGGTCACTGCCCTGTCTGAACACAGTGGACACCAAAGGAGCAGCACAAGAACCAAACCCTGTACTAAACAGGGCACAGAGGTTCCAGAAGCCCCCACTTAAATCATCCTAAACCCACTGAAATCACAGCCCAAGCCAGAAAGCTGTCCCTCTTAACACTGGGACTATTTTAATTTTTCATTTGCAGATTAACTGGAAAACTCTTTTCATTTCAGATGGCTTTACAAGTTGCTCCAAGTTGTTTGCAGCCCAGCAATTTGAAATGCCTGCTCTTGCAAAGCTGTCTACATTTCTTGGGACAGCTGAGTTTTCTGCTGCAGATCCCATGCAATTAATCTGCCCTTCAGAAAGTGAAAGTCAGAAGGAGGAAGTCCAGTTGCACTTATGGGAATCCTTTCATGAGCTTTAATAGAAACTGAACTGAACACTGGGGTAACTCAAGACATTGGAACAGTCCCCATGCTTGAGACACCAGACATGAGGAATGGACTGCACTGATTGATTTTTGCATCCCTGGATAGTGCTGCTACCAGCTCTGGCTGGCCAGCATGGAGCACATATAACAGAGCCATGTCCCACAGGCTGGCTGGGGGCTCTGATGGTTAAATATTGTGGCTGCCCCTCAGGTGGGTCGATAAATGAAGACAAGCAGGACACGCACACACCCACCCACCCTAAGCACAACACACATTTTATGGGTGCCACCACGCACAGCGTGCCGGCCCTGGCAGGTTGTGTCACACACACCACCTGTGAACCACCCACACCCCCTGCAGCCCCCACAGGGAAATCTGCTCAGTGGTGTGTCCTCCCAGCCTCATCCCCAACTGCAGAGACAGCACAAACCACAGGAGACAGTGCCAAGGGAGGAAGCCAGCCCTGGGATCAATCTCAGGAACAAGACACCTGGCAGGTCACCTTGCTCTGCTGCCCCGGCAGCCGCCGCTACCGCAGGGCTTTGCCTCGCCGGTGGAGCTGCCTCCAGCAGCCGTCCTGCAAGAGCTTGTTAAAACAAGCCCAGCAGCACCGCTGCTCCCCACGCCAGACTTGAATCATGAGATCATAAACGGGGCTGATGGGATCATAACTAACACGCCTGACAGCTCTCGCTGCTCGCTCTGCTTTTGTCTCACACAATGGGGAGGAGAGGGGGCTTGGAGCTGAAACGAGGAGCCCAGGACGTGTCCCTGCAGCCTCAGAGGTGTTGCTGGGCCTTGCTGGGCAGCAAACACACCTCTTGTAGGGCGCTGTGAAACAAGCTGCTGCCTTGTGCCCTGCATGCCTGAGCACTGCAGCGAGGGACCCGGCACGGGCACCCTCCCAGCTCAGCAGCAGGAGCCCCTGTGGGAAGCCTGGGAGGGAGGGAGGGGGAAGGATGGTGCAGCACAGCCCATGCTGGGCCCTTCAGCTGTGGCTATGTGAGAATCGTGGTGAAAGCATATTCTCTGACTATAACCAGAAAATGAGAACCGTAATGAGTCATAAAAATGAAGGAAACTGCTGGAAATCAGCAAGAGCTAGGAAAATACACTTCCTTTCTGCATCCAGAGAGCGAGGATAGCAATATTTCCTTACCTGGACAGGTAAAACACTTCTGTGGGTCTGCAGTTATTGCGTCAAGAGCATCCTGTGGCACTTGAGCAACGAGTCAAGGCTCAGGGAAACAAAGGCTCTTGCCCCATGGGGTAAAAGGCAGGGCAGCTGCAGGAGCAGCCCCAGCCCAGATGCCTCTTTGGGAATGGGTCAAGGATGAGACAGACCATGAGCCCAGGGTGTGCCTGTCTGAGCAGGGCCGTAGCAGGGCTGGAGGCACCCTGCAGCATCACTGGGGAGGCAGGATGGCCCCACGCTGAGCCAAACCGGGCTCTTCCAGCCCCAGGTGTCGCCCACTGGGGCCGTCACTACTGCCCATCAATCCCATGCAGGTGAAGCTCTCACACAGTCATCCAAAAGCAACTCGGGGGTGCAAGAGCCACCCCAGGCCAGCCCACATCTCCCACTTACCCCGTCCCACTGCACCCAGCTCAGGCTGCCATCTAAGGGGCAATCCAAAGATGCAGCTGGGTCTGCAATCCCACGAGCAGTGGAACTGAAAGGAGATGAAGCTCTACTACAACTGCTGATTAGGTTATTTTCATGGATAAAACACTAATGATAGGCTTTTGGATGGTAAATTGGTATGGGAGGAGATGGATTTTCCAAGGTGTCAGAACATTTTGTTTCAACATTTTTCAAAATGAAAATGTTGACATTTTGCAAGGAAAAAAAAACCTAATTTAGATTTTAGTTTAATATTAAATGTGGATTCATCAAGAGGAAAACTCCAGAAAATTATCCATTTTATGTCAAGCATTTTAGAACTTAGGTCAAAATGAGATTGGGGTTGGCATTTGTTTCATTAATTGAACCCTTCCAGAAAGTACAGCTTTCAGCTAGCCCGAAGTGATACAACCCAGTTTACACATTCAGGCCTTGAGATAGATAATTCTACATTCAAATTAAAGGGAAGTGGGGGAAGATAAACTGGCTTGAAAAAGCAGCATTTACTGAAACATAAGGAATAGGTTGGGAGAGGGAGTGAGATGTACAGGACTGAACAATGCAGATGACAGGGGAGACTGTTCTAAGCAAAAAAATGATGTACAAGTGCACAGACCCCACTGGAAAGGGATAGAGGATTTGGCATTACAGGGGAAAAGTAGGATGCAGAAGACAAGGGGCTTTGCAAGCATGCCTTAATCCCTTTGCATCCTCAGGCTAAGCCCAGCTTCAGAAGATATAAATGCTTAAATAAACATGAGTCAATTTATTATTCCTCTGTGTTTCAGATCCTCCTCACCTTCTGCCTGGCTCATTTACTGCAATTAAATGCTTGTAAACAGATTATACCCTGAAAGCTACATTTTCCTGCTAAGTGGTCACCTTAACCTCCTCTGCTTTGACTGTGGCTAATATTCCCCAGGTCACACTCTAATCACTGAGTAATGGGACCAGAGTGAATCACGAGGTCACTCGCTTGGACAAAACTCTCTCCAGCATCCAAACCACATCTGTGGCTGGGCTTTGCTGGTGGCTGTGACGAGCACTGCTTACACACTCAGGAAAAAGATTACTAATGCCATAATTCTTGTAAATCTGAGTAAAACCTGCCCCGAGCACAGGACACGTGCTGCTGTATTACACTGGTAAGCAGAATGACAAACTCTGCACTCACATGGGTTTGCTTTCCCATTGGTTATGGCATTGTACACCCTGTGCAAACAGCAGAGTGGGGCCTGCTGTGACACAGTGCAATTTTCTGGAAGCCAGATAAGCTTCTCCAAGCCATTCTGAGAACTGGGGTTCAACTGCCTTGTTTTTTACTGGGGCCAAAATACTTTTCCTCACAACCTATACAGGTGGGGGGAACCACATGAGCAGTTTGGGGAGCCTTTAACAAGCCTGACTCTTTGAATGCTTTGTCTGGTTTTAGTGGCAAGGTCTGAGCTGAAATATTACTGACAGGGACAAAGCTTTTTATGGATTCTCAAATAGGAAGCAAGTTCTGAGATGGTGTGGGTGAATAACTCCCCTGAATCAAGTGGGGTCACCAGTTTCCAGTAATTGGCAGGCTTGCTTTGTATTTTCTGTCCTCTGACACTGACTCTATCAAACTGCATTGATTGCCAGAAAAAAAAACCCCAAAACATATATATAGGGGAGAATAAACAGTCTTTCCTCATTCAGGTTAGAAGGTTTTGCTCTCCTGAACAGGTTTAAGCAGATAATTTGTCTCCTATATTTCTAGGAGCCCACCCTTTGTCCCCTCCAAACACAAAATAGCTCTGCAAAAATGAGTAAGAAATGTGAAGTTGTCATGGAAAAGAACTGCATTGCTTAAACTGGGCTTGTAGCATGAGTTTCACAGCTGAGTGGTGGCTGACATGGGCTGATCTCTCTACGTCCCTTTGGAAAATCAGCCTGAAAGTCAAGACTTGTGCTCTCCCCCAAGCCAACACGCTGTGCTTCCCTTCACTGCCTCAACCCCAGCAGAACAGAGGAAAGGAGGCTGCTGCATGCCAGTCACTACAGGAAGCCAGCTCTTTGTTTTTACATAATCATCTCTATTCTGAGCTTTATGAAAAGTTCATAAAAGGGAAGGAACAGAAAGTCACGGTGACAGTGCAACCCAACTCAGAGATGCAGTGTGGTACTTAGCAGTGTTTACCTGCTCCAATAATTCTGATCCCAGGGCAGAGCACTGAAGATTAGCTCTAGACCTCATTAGGCAGGATAGAATTATGTGGGTTAACAAAGTAATACTCTTGGCTTTCTCTTGCATTTTAAAAGTGGCTTGAGACCTATAAAATCCCTTTGAATTTTATTAAAAGTCTTCCGCAATCATTTTTCATCCTGCAGCCCAGTTGAGCTGAACTAATAAATTAGCATGTTATCTGTGTGGATATCCATTAGAGCTTCAACTGAAGATTATTAGAGCCAAAGAACTAACAATGCCACTTACAGCTGGGGAGGAAGCAGACTGCTCCACTGAGCAGTGGGCACCGAGGATAACGAAGGAGGGACACAGCCACCCCGAGAGCCCGCGGGAGATGGGCAGCACGAGGAGGAGCATCTCCAGCTGCCAAAAGGGCAGGCTCTGGCCACCCTGAGCAGGCAGCCAGAGGCAGGAAGAGCCAGGCAGGAGCTGCTGGAAGCGAGTCTGTATGAAAGCTTCAGCGAAGGCAGGGAGCCCAGGCATGGCCCGCAGGGTGCTGTGCGGCCAGCACTGCTCCGCTGCAGGCTGCCAGTGCCTGGGCTTACCCTGCAGCAAGCTCATCACAAGGCAGGGATTTAAAGGAAATGTCATCACATGCTGCCTGGCTCACTGAACCACAGCAGCTTGGTTGTGCTTCCCTGGACTCTTTTCTTTCCCTTAAACAAGACCCTGTTCCAGAGCTCCGGCCACAAACTCGCTTCTCAGCCCCTGTTGCCTTGATTTTCGCAGTTCTTCAATGTTTTTAATTCTGTAAATAGAGTTCTCACACACTTTCTGTAAACATAAGCCATGTTATGCTAACCGTGCCTGGATGTTTTCATTCTTTCTCCTGAGGCGGAGAAGTTTGATGGATTTCTCCTTTGACCTATGTGGTTGAGGGGTGGTAATTTCACCCTCCAATCCATGGGGTTTTCTAAAAGTGTATAAAATAAAGAAGTGGGCCCTTCGGCCCGGAGCTCTTTGCTCTTTGATCCTGATACTGGCCTCTGTGTGTGTTCCTTCGTATCCGCGTGCGACAGCCCCCACCTGCATCAGCACCAGTCTGACATTCACGTGGGCATGGGCTGTTCTTTCCCAAAAGAAAAGAGCTCCTGCCTGAGCTTGAGCTTCATGATGTGCTACCCAAAGTGAATTTCAAGATACCTCTCCAAGCTGCTGCTCTTCCCCTGGGGTCATACAGTCACCATTTTAGTGTGTCTTTATTTCCAGCCTTCCTTCTTTTCATCTAATTCCCTTTCACCTCCCACTCCTATCCTTTATTACTCTTCTATTCTTTTCTAAGAGGAAAATGTTTCTTTTTACTCTCAGTCTCTGTTCTTTTCCTCCTGTCATTCCCTTCATGTCTCATCCATGATGATATTTTTGTTCATGCAATAACTAGTTTGCTCTTTCTCCTCTTCCCACTGGGCTACTTTGATCTGCTGCTCCTGTGTCTGTTTTACACATTCCTTTTCCTCCCTCCAAAGACACATCAGCCTATTTCCCATTCCCTCCTCCTTACTCATCTCTCTTTTCCTGCTCTGATCTATTCTTGCTGCACCAAACTTGTTTTATGTGTAGATGGTTTTAAAACCTGCTCTGCTGCCCTGATAAGCACTACAATAAGTGTTGAAGGATGTGGTCTGTCAGTCCAGTCACCCTAAACCAACACAGGATGCCACTTTAACACCCTGCCCTAGCCATGCTTTAATAAGAAGAACACCACCTGACTTCCAAAGGAAAACCTAACCCAGGGAGCACTGAGGATGATAATCCCTCGGTCACTGCAAGTTCAGCAGATCAAGTTGCAGGACAAACCTGGAAAAGCCCCCAGGGATCTGTCTCACTGCCTGGATCTTTGGCAGGAAGTGTGTCAACCAACAGGAATGGACTTTTTGTTGTCTGTGATCAAGAAAATCCCCCAAAATGAATAAAATTTACTTGCGGCTTCACAGCATTGTGGAAAGAAGAGCTTTTAGACCTGTGTAGTTACAATAAATCACAGCAAGATTTGACATCCAACAGCAGGGAGTCTGTTCCCCCCCCCCCCCCCCCCCCACAACGGGAAACAACCTGAGGGTGGAAATTACTCTTCCCCTCCACATGACAGCCACTTATAACCACTGTCCCTTGCCTGAGAACTTGTCTAAACCCCATGCTTTTCCACCCTTGCCAAACAAGGCATCAGCACTCTCTGCAGCTTCTCCTCCTGATGAAAACACACTTCTAACCTGGTCTGGCCACTTCAGGGAGAGACCAGGTAACAAATGGCCCAGAAGCTGCTGTAGCATCCTCTCCTGAGACAGTGCTTCCTCAGGGGCAGGCACTGTGAAACAGGGCCTTTTGCAGCCAGAACACTTGGACACAGAGCACACACAGGCTTTTGGTGCCCAGCAAGTGCCCGGATGGGCACCTGGGCTGGCTGTCAGGCCATTTGTCCAGCTGCCTCATCTCTGGGCTGTGATGAGCAGCACTTCATTCAAAGGTTACAACAAAGTGTTTTGGCCACTTCAATTCGCAGTACACCATCCAGTGATTTCATTAATGCTGCGGAGCTGTGGGACTGGTGCACATGCTGGCATTCTCCCGGAAAGGAGAAAAGAGGCTTACTGCATTTTCCTTGTTCCAAAGTGGAGAATACAGGAACAAAGTGCTGTGCTTGTTGTGATAGGACTGGTCTATCAGCAGAGCCAGTCCAAGTTAAAAGACCCAGCTGATGGCAAATGAAAAACAGCTCATTTACCAGAGCATTTGCAATGCCAGTCCCACAAATCTGGCATGGCTTTCTTTTACCTCAAACCACCGCGTGAATCAGCAATTTCCAAGATGAAAACTGCAATGAGAGTCCAAATAATGACAGCAACCTGCAAGAGAGCTCTGCGTGCACTCAAGCGCCCGTGAAACAGCAAAGTGGCAGCAGCAATCTTCATGTCATTGCAAAGGTTAGGGGCAGGCTGCCCTTTGCATGCCCCAAATCCAGACCTGGGCTCTGTCTGAGCAGGGAGGCTCAGGGAGGGAAATTGAGGTGAAGGAAGTCTCAGTGACTGCTTCACACACACACACACACAGTGTGTTGTTCCACAGCAGTGGTCTGAAACATTACACTCTCCCAAGGCTGTAACTGCATCACCTAGAGCCATTACACAGGCAAAACGCAGGTCAGGTTGGCAGCATGGGGTTTGTCTTGGTTTTTTTAGCACAAATAGGAAGAACTAGAAGCCCCCTGAACATCTGTGAGCCCATCCTGAATAATTTCACTGAAATGTAAAGTATCATGCCTAAAGTCAGCTCAGTCTCTGGGGCATTAAATTGAGCCATTTATTGAATAAATATCATTATTTCTATGTAGAAGGGAGCACTTCAAGTAGCTGAAAAGCATCAATTGCCACTTTGACATTCAACTGTGCCTGTTGTAATGGGCACAGATCTCCTTCATCCTAGATTCCAGCAGTATGGCCATGTCTCAAATGCTGCAGAGCATCAAAAATGTCACAAGACACCTACATTGGGGCACCTGATTCACTCCCACATGCCCCTGCAACAGCAGGTGATGTAACATGAAAAATCTCAGTGTGGAAAATCCCACAGCACAATTTCCAACCCACTTCTGACCACGAGCTCACTGAGGCCTCAGAAGATTACCTCTGGGTACAAAAACAGTTGATTTAACCATGAAGTCATAATAAATATTAACAATGAATTTATGAATGGCTTCGATGTTGTGTATATTTGTGTCTCCCCTTTGTATGTCTGCTTACCAATGGTGACCAAAATTCTCCTTGGAGGTACGGTGAAAGCCTGTGGGCTCAGATCAGGCTACAGTCAAGGGCAGCATTTGCTCATAAATTGAAGTGACACAGGTTAATGGAGAAGAAAGATAATTTCATTACCTGAATCTGAATGGATCTCATCATATAAGAAAAACCTTAATGCAGTGCTGATGGCAAATATAAGTAGATACCTTAATAGCTGTCATCACTGCCTGAACCATTTGAACACCTAACACAATTGCTGTGGTACAAAACAGCTTTTGACCTGCTGGTAACATTTCATTTTGAACTCAGCACTAGCCACAAAACCCAGGTCCGTTGAACCTGCAAAGATGTACACACTGCACACGCAGTGAACTCCTAGCCTTGAGGCCAAATGTTGCCTTATTTGGTGAAAATTGATTAGATTTGTCAGGTGAATAAAATTCTTTATTAAATTTTCCCAGTTGAAACTTTGCCTGCGTATTTTATTTTTTCATTAGAGTGCCGCTGAATTTGTCTGAAGTAGTTAAGAATATTGTAAGTGATACAGCAGTAACAATTGGACCAAGCCACAGCAGAACACCCCCAGGAGAACATGCTTTGCCTATGGAACTAAACTCTAAATGCTGTTGGTTTCAATTTCTCCCTGCCAGAGGGGAGCAGAAGAGAAATTAGGCTAGAAAGTTTGGAGTGTTTTTTTTTTTTTTAATTTTTAAACAAGAGGAAAAAAAAAAAACTCAAAAACACCTCTCCTCACACACACACACACACACAGCCAGGAGGGACAGCACAAATATTTCAGAATTAGCTGTGAAATTTGGCAGCAAGCATCGGGGCCAGGCACTCAGCAGAGCTGCCTCTCACCCTCCCCTCTCTGCTCCCCACTGCCCTCTCCACACCAAACACATCCCACGCCTGGGGAATTAGCTTCAGTTGCCCCAGTCTGATTTCTAATTATGATGCAGGACGCACGGTGATAAATTTCCTATGGGATACTCATTATATAGAGCATATGAATGTGCTGTAATCAGGCGTATTTGTTGCTATGGAAAAACACAGCAAGCATGCAGAGCCTTCTGTGTGGCATCTTTAGTGTCCCTGCACTCGGAGCTCTCGGATTCCTTGGCAGCGCGTGGCGTAGCAACATGTTATCTGGCACCAAAGCCAAGGGCCACGCAAGTTTCGGCTGGAAAACCCGTGGGGTTTTTTTAGCCTGGTGCGACTTCAAGGGGTGTGGGGCGTGATAAATTTGCATTATCCCCTTTTGAAGCAAGGGGATCAACGAAAAGTGTCGCAGAAAGCACGAGGTTTAGGGTGTGACCTTTCCCTCCTCCTGTTTGCTGTCTTCCTCATCTGTGGACTGGCCACATCCCTCTCAGGAGGTGAGACGGGATTGCCGGACCTGTATTCACACCTTTACATGCCACAGCTACATAGAGCCAACTGTGGCTTTCCCTGTGCCCAGGTAAAGGGGAATAGCAAAGGGCAGTGTCCAGGTAGGACACGCCATGCTAAAGGAAAAAAAAAACAGAAAAGGCACTCTGCTTATTAATTAAATCCCGTGTTAATCCCTTCTGCGAGGGCTGGTGGAGGCGGGGACGGTGCCAAAGCGCAGTTCTCTCTGTGCTACCGAATTAAATGGATCTTGGTGGCACATGGGAACACTCAGCCCGTTTGTTTTATGCCTCCCATACTCTAAAACACTTAACCCCTGGCACCAGAGCACATTCCCCGGGGGCTCGCACAGTCTCCATGGAGAGACAGGAGAGCAGCAAAGCCACCTCGCTCCAGAGCCTGCTCCTCCAAAGGGACAGGGAGGCAGCTTTCATCTTCTTTCAACAACCCTCAGCTCTGTATGGCTGGAGGCTCTGACCCAGAGACAGCTTCTCCTGAGGCTGTGCCTGATGTGAGAAGTGAGATGGTGTAGCTGGAGAGCTGCCTCCACATCTGTATGGCCCACACAGAAGTTAAACTGGGACAGCATTCCTCTGCTGGCATGGCCAATAGCCCACCAGAGGGATGAGGGATCTCCCAGTCACAGCAGGGTCCATCCTTTTGGTGGACTTTTGCTAGGCTATGTGCATTAAGCTGGGAGCAGGCCAGTTCATCTAGAGAGCACTATAAAAACAGGGTTCCTCACAGTGCAAAGCTCTCACAGCAGTCTGGGACAGAGGCTTGGCTTATCTTGAAGCCTGGCTGCCCAGAGAGGAGCACAACTGATGAGGGACAGGACCATTGAGGGAATCCTGTGGCATTGCTGCCATTCTTGTGCTTATTCTTATCTGAGCATCTCAGGATATTCCACAAAATCAGATTAATACCATCACTCCTACTCCTTTTGAAGACTGGAGAAGAAGCTAAAAAGTTGTGTTTCATTTTCCTGCTAGCTCCTCCTGGGTTTTGAGGGGGGACCACACTGTTACCCATGCATATGTACACCCCCTCTCATGCCATCCCAATATCCCAGATGATTAATATAAGCCTGCTCACTCCATAAAAATTTACCAGCATCTCAAGCTCATATCATATCTCCCTCCAGAACTAGTCCACTAATGAAAACTCTTCTACAAAGAGGCTGTGATATTAAACTAAGCTGACAGCAGGCCAGTGACTGCCACAGTCTCCAGCCCCTGGCAAGCAGCAGGTTAATGGTGAAGTGTTATTCACCCAGCTTGAAGGAAAACTGTTCAAAACATTGCTGGTTTTGTTAGCGTAGCTATACACAGTGCTTGTAAATGAGGAACTCGACAAGAAATGCGAATACACCGTTTCTCAAACAAAACACACATAAAAGGGTGAAATTCCCCTCCAGCTTCAAGGGAAAAGTGTCTCATTTGCTGATGCCAAATACTGATTTAAAACACTGACAGACCCAGACCACTAAAACTTCCCGTAATGAACTGTGGTTTTCAGTGTTGGTAAAAAACCTCAAAACACAACAGGAAATGAGGCAAAGGGTTTGTTTTGTTTCCCCTACTGGTGCTTATGTAAAGGGGAAATCGTTATTGTTTATTGCTAAATCCATAACTCAGAAAAAAGACCTGATCCTCCCACTCCCCTGCCCCAGCCCCTCCTCGATCCCACGCTCCTGCGTGCCCAGGGCAGCTGCACCACTGAACGAGGCTCAGGTCTAGGACATGCCAGGTGCAAACGAAAGCAGAAGTCTGCTTTTTTTTTTT